>JABAKD010000025.1:16377991-16666475 GCA_012845835.1 Undaria pinnatifida | reverse complement strand
TGACGAAGGCACTCGCCGGTCCAGTTTTTTGTTTTCACCTGGATTTTGTGATGAACATTCAATTTTGGGAGAATGGTAGAATATTTATAGTTTCCGCGCACATATTGAAATGTCCCGCCCCCCGCCCCCCCCCCCCCTACCCCTCCCCCTCCCCTGACCCCTCTTGTTCATGAAAAACCCCAACACTTCCCCCCCCCCCCCCCCCCCCCCCCCCCGTCCCCCGATCCCCCACCCCCTTCCGCCTAGTTTGTCCAAACGCCCCACTCACAATCGAAATCGGCCAGAGTAATAAACACCTATACGTAGTTGATATCACGTCGTTATCTTTCTGACCATCCATGACGTAGTTTTCAATTATTTTCCCCCCGACCCCCCCCCTTCAACGCCCCCTCTTTTCCAACCACCCGCACGATCGCCTAGACCTAGCACCACGCGTACAACAAGCCCCTACATATCTTTGATCTCACAGCCGAAGTGTATTTGAATACTATTTGTGACCTAAAACTGCTAAAAAATCTCCCCCCTCCCCCCCCCTCCCCCCCCCTCTCCCTCTCCCTTACTCAAACGCCCCACCAAATATCGAAATCCGCCAGATTAATAAACACTTTACGCACAGGATATCACCTCATTATCTTTCGAGAGCCATCCTTGCCGCTGCTTTCCCCCCCCCCCGCCCCGAACGCCCCCTTCTTCCCCATCACCCACACCATCGCCTAGACCTAGCACCACACGTATAACAAACCCCTCACCTAAAACCCTTCCTTTCCCCCCCCCCGCCCCCTCCCCCGCCCCCCCCCCCTGCCCCCACCCCCCACCTTCCCCCCCCCCCCAGCCCATCCCGACCCCACCCCCTCGAACACTCCACCCTCTCTCTACTCACTGATTGTACGACTTACCCCAGGATATACATGATAAACTGATGCATTATTTCCAAAACCGTCACATTTATCCCCTCAAAATAATGTATAGTTTCCACGCACATATTGAGCTGCCCCCCCCGCCCCCCCCCCCCCCACCCCCCCCCCCGCCCCAACCCCCCCCCCCCCCCCAACAATAAACTGGTGCCAAAACCGTCAGATTTATCCCCTTGAAAGGATTAAAACTTACATGTAAAAATTTCCCCCCCCTTTCCCCCCCCCCCCCCCCTCCAAACCCGCTCGCTTTTGATCAAAGCCAGGCCCCCACGTCCTTCAAAACTCCGCCCCCCCCCCTTACCGGTTATTCGACTCACAAGATTCACATGATAACAGGATACATTTCCCTCCACAGCTGTCAGATTTTGTCCCCTTCAGAAACGGGTTTTAAAGTTTCCGCGCACAGACCGACTAAAATCACCCTGTTGACCGTGATAGCCACACTGTAGTTGCAAGGGGAGTCGCCGACCTATATCCTTAATGAGGACACACAACTCGTAATGCGCGCGATCGGAGTATCACACACAGCTTGCAAAGATGAATTCCGACGAAATCTTCGATCTCACAGCTGGAGTGTATTTTCATTTTTTATAATATGTCATGATTTAGTAGGCTAGGTTCACTGTTTCTACTGTTTAACAATCATATTTGAGCAGGAAGTTTGAGATTTTTGGGACTTGGGGACGGCAACGGTTTTCGGTAAACTACCCGGGGTCATCCCCGCGTAATCAGTCTATGGTTTTCTCAACTAGCCCCGTAATGAGACCCAGCTGGGCCAAATCGTTTAGTTGTCATTTTTTTGGGACTTGGGGACGGCAACGGGTTTTTGGTAAACTACCCGGGGTCATCCCTGCGTAATCAGTTCATGGCTTTCTCAACGAGCCCCGTAATGAGACCCAGCTGAGCCAAATCGTTCAGTTTTCATCCCGCAAGGAGGGGTCACGCCCACCTGTTACTGATTGTACGGGGAAGGATTCGCTTGACCACTTGCGAGCACTATAGCTCGTTAAGTAGGAAAAAGGTCTCAAACTTGACGGGTTCGATACGTCTGAACCCGAAGGTGTCTCACTTTTTCGCGAGCTTATTTGAATTGTTTCTTGACTTTTGAAATAATACTTTTTCACGATTGCGTTTTCTAGTATGACATTATTTTTATCTGGATTTGAGCATTTGGAATCTGAATAGATTTGTAGTATGTACCCAGCCGGGAGGCGTTTGTCTAATTCGAAAGTGAGTTTTGAGACTGCTGTCCGATCTTGGCATCCATACTCTGTGGAGCTGACAACCGTCTTATAAACGAAGGCTGAGTGCTGATTACAAGGTCGATGTTCGAGTTTGTGGAGTTTTGGAATATAGATTTCAGATTGGAGTTGTCGGTCTATGGATTTCGGATTCGAGGTTTTGTTTTTGGATTTTTTCGGCTTAGATCTTAGGTTCCTGAAGATTGATGTTGGATACTGTCCCTGAATTGTATCTCTATATTTTTGGAGTGATTTTCAAGGACTATGATGCTGCAATCTTGCAATCTTTCTTTCCTGTTAGAGTAGTACTGGGAGGATATTGACTGACCGTACTTTTCATTGACTCGTTTTACCCTGATGATATGACAACAAAGCATCATACTGTATCATTTATGAAGCAGGGAGGCTGTTGATCGTATGCTCGGATATGATACGGATATGATGACGGTTGAGTATAGTAGGGGTTTCCAGTGGTAGTTTGCTGCATCGTAGCGGTATATCGGGATTGTGGAATCATTTTGGGTATTTCGCCGTCACTCCTCGATGTGCTTCTTCTACCGAGTGAGTCTTCTCCTCTCTACGCTGCGCCTTGGCTAGGAGCAACTTAATATCTATTTGTACGTCGTTTACTTGTCATCATACCGGTGACTCCACTACCCCACTATTGTCAGCTCAACGGTTAAGCCCTCTACGCTTTGAAGGATTCAACAAACACAGTGTCTTGAGGCTGGTCTCGCACTGGTCCAGCCTCTTTCATTATTTGCTGCGATTGTGCGTCCTCCGAGTAGCTCGATGCTTCCTCGACGTTACCTCGCACAGGCTCGCCGTAGACAAACCCGCTCGTAGGGTCAGTAGCTCCTTTTCTGGCACCACCTGACTCCGTCGGCAAAGCCTGCGAGGCCTGCCCTTCTGTTGTCCTTGTTTGGAGTAAGTGCTGCACCAGGAAGATAAGCTCCGAGAGTGCTCGTGCTTGATCATCCTGTTTGGATGCTATCATCGCTTGTAACAGTTAAACTCCGGTGCGACCGGAGCTGCCTCTTCCTCGATGCTGCCTACTACAGGTAATAATGCAGGCATTCTCAGGATCCTCAACTGTTGACAGTGTAGTGTATTCGTAGAAACCTGCCGGAGGTAGCTCTACCGACCGAGAGGTCGAGAGGCTTGAAGAGTAGTCTATAGACGATAATCTTGTATTTATTGGTTCACAGCTAGGAGTGCCCCCCTGATATGGGAGCATCAGATCACACAACCTACACACAATTCACCGACGCAAAAGTTTTCATCGTTGGCATAAAATAAATAAATCAAAACACTTTGTAACCGCCATTCTCCGTATGTGGTTGGCTAACGCGATAATATCAGCACAATCTGGCGTCGATTGCAGAGACAAACGAAAACCCCTCCCCCGATAGTGGGTGGTTTCGCTCCGCATGTATGTTAGGTATTTGCGAACATGGGGCATGCGGATGACGACCATGAGGCATCGAGGGTTTAATACCAGAGATGAAATTAATTGCCGACGTGTGTGATCCGTGCCGATATGGTGCCTATAAAGTCTATACTCCAAGCGTTTTGCGTAAAAACAAATTACGATGGGCGTCAGGAGCAACCGGTTGTGTGGCGTTTGACTGAAACAAGGGCAATGGATGAAACATCATCAGTGGATTTAGGCGCTGATGCTCCATGAGAGAGGGAGGGATCCTCTCTGTTAGCGACAAGAGAAACCCAACAGTACATAAGTTTCTTTTTGCCGGTTTAAAATCCGCATTTCGTACATTTTTAATCACTCATTTTTTACTGCAAAAGAGTCGCCCTGACGATGCTCGCTCTCCGTGTCCTTTCTTTGGTCGGAGGTGTTGGTCTTCCGGCCTGGGTTTTTCCTGATGAAAACCCAGGCAAATCCGCACGCCCTGGGCCAGCCGTGGTCCTGCTTTGGAAAGGTTTTGCGAATCTATTTCATAACAATATGTTCCAGGCACGTCTGCTTTGAGCAATACTGAAGTATAAATTTAGGGTCGATACTCATCTTTGCAAGCTGCGTGATATACCGGCCGCTCGTTTTTACATATGTATATCATCCATAATCATTGGATAGATCAATATGGCTCCTGTCCTATTGAGACGAGCTATGGCTAAGGCTCCAACCTGAGCGCGGCTTCGCCGCGCGCTTTAAAAAAACTGAGAAAACGTGTGCGGACCACCTCTAACATCGAAAAACTTTATCCGGTGTGAATGGTGGGGTGAAAACATCGCAATAGATACTGAAACACTTGGCGACACACACCAGGCATGGTGGATCCAAACTACATACTTCAACGCGAGTCAACGGGGGAAGAGAATTATGCATTATTCTCGCGGTATAAACGAGAAGGCGCGTACCGTGGTGGAGAGGGGGGAGGAGGGCCCGCCACCACCAATGACCCCGGATCTGAGTTACTACTCGGAGGGAGCGCGAGACTTGTGCGAGGATAGTATTATAAGGCTTAATTTGGGTAAGCTATATAGAATAGACTGTTATAGGTTAACCTTCTGCAAGTGGTCAAACGGACTAATAAAATCCCATGAATTCCTTAACAAATGGTGTCGTCGGCACAACCATGATTCTTTTGGGTCGTGGGTCCAAATCCCACCATCCACAATAACGTACTTTTTCAGACTTTCCACAGATAGCGATTAGTGTTCCCCCTTGCGGCCTCTCTACCCCTTATGCTCATGCCGTCGATCTTCACCATAGTGCTACTACCGCTGGTTCTGTCTCTGAGGCGTGGGCACTTCTTCCTTTTATCTCCACCAGTTGTCGTGTCCGATAATCGCTGCTGCTGTGTTGCTGGTGTACTATGCTGATGCTGCTGAGACCCTCCTACGTTTCCATCATTCTTTCCCCTGGAACCACCCCCCCCATACTACCCGGTTCTCCGATATTTCCTTTCCGTTCCGCCAAACTCCAGACTGTTCCGACAATCTTACATCTGTCCTGTGACCACGGACTTGGTTATGGGAGTTAATGTGAGAACAACAACAACAACGACAACGACAACAACATATACCCGCACCATCGCCTAGACGTAGCACCACACGTAAAACCAACCCCTACATCTATGCCACCTTAATCCGTTCCCTCCCGCCCCCCCCCCCCACCCCCCACCTCCCCACCCCCCCACCCCATCCCAACCCCACCCCCCCAAACACTCCGCCCTCTACTCGCTGATTGTACGACTTACCCCAGGATATACATGATAAACTGATGCATTCTTTCCAAAACCGTCACATTTATCCCCTTAAAAGAATGTATAGTTTCCACGCACAGATTGAGCTGCCCCACCCGCCCCACCCCCGCCCCAACCCCCCCCCCCCATGATAAACTGGTGCATTTTTTTTTTCCCATGACCGTCAGATTTATCGCCTTGAAGGATTTATAGCTTCTACGCACAAATTGCCCGCCCGTCCCCCCCCCTTCCCCCTCCCCCCCCCCCCCCTCCAACCCCGCCCCTTTTGATCAAAACCAGGCCGCAACGTCCTTCAAAACTCCGCCCTCCCCTCACCGGTTATTCGACTTACAGGATTCACTTTATAAACGGATGCATTTCCTTCCAAAGCTGTCAGATTTTGTCCCCTTCAGAAACGGGTTTTATAGTTACCACGCACAGACTGACTAACATCACCCTGTTGACCCTGATAGCTACACTGTAGTTGCAAGGGGAGTCGCCGACCTATATCAAATATACCGGTCGCCCAGGTGGCGTATCAGGTTACTATCCTCGAGCCTGGTATTATAGATCAGTTTCGTGAGTTCGAGCCCCGCCGAGTGCATACTCTTATAAATTCGTTGGGACTTTTTCGTGTGGACAAATTGACTTGCGGAAAGCGCGAGAGCGTGAGTTAGCAACACTCGATGAATCGACGAGCAGTGGGATTGCTGAACCCTATGCGCGATAAAAATTGAAGGCAAGAACCGGGGAGGAGAAGGGATGACACCTGTGACCACGGCTTGTCTCGTGGTCCAGAAGCTGGTGTGAAATTAAAGGTGGAAGACACAGAGTGCCCCCTGCAGGTCTGCCAATTGAGCAGGTCCTCGGAGAGTACTCACTTTCGTTCCTTCGTAGAGATGTAGCTTTATTCGTTTCCACCAGAGCCCGGGATAGCTTCTGAGATCGGAGGCGCGTGCCTCCGATCTAATTCCTAACTTCCCCGAATATAAACCGCCAACCTTTTCATACGAAACCCATCCAAATGATCTCAAATTCGGATACCTACAGGCCTTTCGAGGCCGTATCTTAACACTAGCCCACCCTGATGAGTCGCATATGCAGAAATATGGGAGATTCGGGGAAACTCCGGTTCTACGAACTAGACCATGAGTCGAAGATGCGGCTCCTCAAACCCCACTCCCACACCTCTAACCGTCTGGCTATGGAGCCAGGAACACGCGAAGAAAAGCAGTAGAAAGAAAAGCAGACCCTACAGCAAGGCAATAGTCACCCATAAAAAAACCTGCCGCATGCCGCCGGTGAGGCGGGGGGGGGCAGAAAAGGCTCTAGAACCTGCCGCATGCCGCCGGTGTGGCGGGGGGGGCAGGAAAGGCTCCACGGCAAACCAACCACAGAAAAGGTACTATGGCGAGGTGAGCCCTCGTCGATATGGAGGGGAACACAGGCGCTAACAGAAGGGAGAAGTCATGCGAAAAACCTCCCGCGGGCCATCGGCAAGGCGGGGGGTTAGACGAGGAAACGACGAATACCCGGGATGGAAGGTGTCAACACCTACAGCCCCGCTAGGGGAGGAAGTGTTTAGACGAAAAAAAAAAAACAGAGCAGAACAAATGCAACACACAAAACATAAAAGAAGACACACAGACCCGTACACTGGTCGCCCCCCGGCTCTGGGCTGAGGAGGGCGTCGGCAGGGCGAAATTGAACAATGACCAAAAGGCGACAGCCCTGCGCCTCAGATAGCGGCGTTTTACCCGAACCCTGACCCGGCACTGAGCAGGGGGTTCGGCAGGACACAGGACAGAAGAAAAAAATGGAAATCTTTTCGTCCTGCCGTCGACGCCACATGTGAAATTAAAGGTGGAAGACACAGAGTGCCCCCTGCAGGTCTGCCAATTGAGCAGGTCCTCGGAGAGTACTCACTTTCGTTCCTTCGTAGAGATGTAGCTTTATTCGTTTCCACCAGAGCCCGGGATAGCTTGTGAGATCGGAGGCGCGTGCCTCCGATCTAATTCCTAACTTCCCCGAATATAAACCGCCAACCATATCATACGAAACCCATCCAAATGATCTCAAATTCGGATACCTACAGGCCTTTCGAGGCCGTATCTTAACACTTTTTAGAACTGGACCACCTTTTGGGGACATTTTTTGTCCCCAAAAAAAACAAAAACACTTGGACTTTGTGAGGGACTTAAAATACGTATCTAATTCGAGTGCGATTCTAGGGGTAGTAATCTCTCGGCGATTAGCTATCCTGGGAACAAACTGACAGTCTCGGCAGAGTCGACCAATGAGGATGGGCCACGAAGAGTGGTGGTGCGGCCGTGTCGGTTCGGGATACTCCCGGTGTAAAGGCGCCGCAGACACTCCTCATCAAGCGCAAGGCAGCCACGAGGCGCCAGGGAGGAACCATGGACGACGTGGAGGAGCTAGGTACAGTCACAACACACACCTGCGACTGGGAACACTCGGCCGTCGTACGGGGCAGGAACTTGCTGCGAGAGAGGATGTGGTCTGTCTGGCGGCGATTAGTGGTGCGGCATTCTTGCAAGGTGGCTTGGAGATCAAACAAGCGCTCCCCAACGGATACTGCGCCCTCCATTCGGTGTCCCTGCCCCAACACAACTCGTATGCGGAAAGCTGCAAACCGGCGAACTGCCGGGCTGAGATCGTAGATGAATGCGTTCAGGCGGTTTGGGGGAGCACTGACTGGGACGGCAGGAAAGCGGTGTCGCAAGAAGCGGAGGAAATGCTGGCAAACTCGGTTTTTCACGGTGAATGCAGCAGATAAACTGGGGAACGACCGACAGGTGCGCCATGTAGATGATGCATACGAGTAATCGCATTACACTCTTCATTCCCTCGGCGACAACGCTTCATGTACAGTGTGTCGCGCGTTCTTCTGTTCGTACTATTGGTGTTGATTTACGTGTAGATGTGATGACGGTGCTGTCAGTGGCAGGTTGTCGTCGTGCTGCTGTGAGCGGCAAGTCGTTGTGCTGTGGTGAGCGGCAGGTACTTGTGCTGCTGTGTTACTGCTGTTGTTGCCGTTTTTGTAGAAACGTGTGATCGTACAACAGAGTGTGGTAGGATGCCCAAGTAGTGCGGTGAAGTTACTAACGGGAATGTAAGGAGCGCTACAATATTTATATATCCTCCAAACAATCCTTATATTTCTGTCTAATTTGGTCTTCTTTCTGATGTTTGTAGGCATACTCTTTGGCTTGTACTCGTGTACGTAAATCCGGTGTGGTCGTACAAGTACATGAGCTGGTGGTGTTGTCAAGCGGTACGTGCTCATGCTGCGGTAGGAGTGCTGTTGTTGTACAAATGCGTCTGGTGCTGTCAGGGGGATGGCCTCGTAGTGTGCACCCAGCAGTGATGATGTAGAAACGTGTAGAGAGCTTCTAGACGGCCTCGTGGCTTCTGGACGGCGTTGCAGTTATAGCTACTGCCATGAATGTAAATGTAATGAACATTTACATATCATAATAAATAGTAAATGTCCCTTATATTTACGTCATTTGTTTATCACTGCTATGGGTGTAAACACAGGAGTGGCCATACCGACAAGTTGATTGTACTTGTGCGTACCCTGCTATTGTTTGTATAAGTACTTGTGTAGCACGCACTGATGTTCCTACCCTTGGTGTGGTTGTAAGCGCAGATAGGGTGATGGCGCTGCTGTGCGAGTGCTGTTGTCGTAGAGATGCCATTTCATGTCATCAGTCGCCAGGAAGATACCCTCGTAGGGCTGTACTGATATGGGCAGAAACATAAAGCGCGTTTTCATATTAATAATAATAGCAAAGAGTCCTTGCAGTTTTGCGTTCAGTATTGTGATCCTGTGTTTACACCTACCTGTACTACTGGTGTGGTTCCTACTTGTAGATGTGATCGTGGCGCTGTTGTATGATAGACGACAAACATGTGTAAAAACGCGAGGCCGGGGCATCATGCAAATTCGAAAGATGAGTATCGATCGAACTCATAGCTGGCGTATTTTGTTGGTTGTGTTTTTATAAAATAGCTGAAGCGCAGTACCGGCCCGCTCATAAGAAAGCTCCTTTGAAGAAAGTCAGCCTTCGATTTGTAAAAAATTGAGAAAGTGACCAGCCTGGGTGGCGAATGCCACACTCATTTCTGTATGTTGGGGCGGTGGTTAGCTCAGCCCGATTTCTGGTTTCTTACGAGCAGGCCGGTACTGTATGATAGCTAATGTATTTCTCAGCTGGTATTGTTGTATATTTTGTTCGTGATACTCCGAGTATTTTTTTATAAACCATTAGACTAGACTAGACTAATTTGATTGAACTCAAAGCTGACGTATTTGAAATATTCTTTTTCAATAAATACCCTAATATGGGTAAGGTTGCCATCGATATACAGTAAGATTTTTTACTATTGCCAGATTTATTCCCCTCCATATGGGATATGTAGTGGTAGTGCGCAGAATTATGACGTACCGAAATCGCCCTTGGTAAAGTTGTCCTGGTGGTAACATCCTGGTATTTTTTCATCTGTCTTGAAGAATACATCTTGTCTATCCAAAGGGTTATTGCTGGCAGCATTCAGTCGGTAGGAGGAATGAAACAGTTTCAACACGACCAAATTCCGCAACAATCACGAGTATAGCCCTTCCTCGTCACGCGCAAACACCGAATGTGCTCGTGTCAGGTATAAAGAGGCACAAAGGTCTGACTACGACGTAGTGCAGAACATTCTTCACGTGTTGATCAGGAGGTTGCCTATGTAGTCTCTACTTCGGAAGTCTTGCGCTGCACTAACATCTACAAAATATTAACACCTATATCTCCCGCACCCCTAACGCGTTATTTATGAACCACAGACAAAATATATGAGGCAAGGGAAGAGGCCGACGAGGCGGTCGCGGAGAGATTTGGAGGGGTGGGGTGAGGGGGGCGACATTTTACGAGACGAGAAGGGGGGCGAGAGGGAAGACAGCATGGGAGGCGAAAAGGGGGGCGAGGACGGGGAGGCCATAAGAAGCAAGAAGGGGAGTATGGAGGGATCAGCTGGTATGCCATCTAAAGAGGATATGGACCAATGCCGGTGGTTCGGCTCAGAAATAAAGGGTGTGGATTGGGCGGAAGGGTACAACGGCAGGGACAACGAAGGCGACGAGAGCATAGACTGCCGCCGTTCCGAGTGCGAGGGCACAGGTTTCGACTACGACGTAGGTCATCGAAGAAGGGAGGGGGCGGATTACCCCGAGCAATTTCGACCGTCGCCAACAACGCTCAAATCTCTTCCGCGATTCGACGAGAATAACCTGGGCCGATTCACTGTGGATGTCATCGGCAAGTTGGCGTTAGGACGGCACGCCCAGGGACCGGCCTGAGCTCAAATTCTGCAAAGCCTGACTCCCTGCGTCCCCTGTTGATATAAACCTGCCGACTTATCTAGAAGAGTAGGTGCTACGCGATGCAAAATGCGCGTCGTCGGCGTTTCTGTTCTTGATCGGCGTACACGTCGACGAGGGTTCATGGCCGGAGGAGACTATTAGGGGTGGAGGGGGTGGGGGGGGGGGGAATGTTATTGAGTGCACCGAGGTTTGGCTGCTGTCAGGATATGGTGTCATTTGCCAGATGCGGTTGTGCTTTCAATACTGTCGGCATGGTGCGTAGGTGGTGCGAGGGGTTGCACGTGAGTTCATATTCACTCGTGGGATCAACATACGGAGACATGTAATTTTTCTTGTCTTTTGCGTATCGGCCTTTGCTATGGGGACTACCTGGGAGGCAGACAATCTTCGTTTGCAAGTCCTAGAACAGCGCCAAACATGTCAATCGGCTGATTAATCACAAAAAATGCGTGTTCGCGCGGTAGCGTTTGATAGGTTTTGAACTTTAATTACCACGATGTCCGCTACAGTTGATAGCGATGCAGGAATGATGCACGAGGAGCACCCAAAATGCCTATAAAGTTAAAATATTCAACTTGCTATTCATACGCCAGCGTGAGAAACGATTTTTTTGGTGCGCAACGAGTAGGCCTAGACACCGTTACACATTGGCAGTTTCGTACAACTCAATTGCAAGGAAGGGAGTGATAAAAAACTACTCGACCCTTCCTGTGACGCAGAGCATGTGTCTACTAATATAGGGATACGGAGAACATGACTCACTTTCTCAAACACATGGCATGTCAAACTTTGAATTGAAAACTGGCGTTTTAGAGCAAAGATGTCGTATGTCGGCACTTTCACCCCTTGACAGACTGCGTGAAGGAAACTACCTTCACAGACAGCCTTGACAGAAGAAATCAGGGGACAGTATCGAAAATCCCCGCTTTATCCAAAACGCCTGACAATCACGTATAAATTAGTGTGTTTTTCTGTGTTTTCCTGTATTAGGCATCTTGATACGTTTCCGAGTCCGATCTACAGAAAGATGGGAATTGAAATGCAGAATATCGATGATCTCAAATTAGCTCATATCAAACGAGTAAAACAACCGAACAAAAACAAAAAAATATCAGGGGTTTCCACACATATTATGATTTGTTTTCTACCAGGGAGGTTAGAAATATATGTCTAGACGGCTGGATATGCATTGGCAGACAGCTTGACACTGACATGTCTCCCGACGTCTTTCTTTTAGAGGAGCAAGACGGCTACGTCTAAAAAGAATGCAGGTTACGCGTAGCCAACATGTGAGGGGTATGGGTCGCGGTCACAAGACAGGTCACTTATGCACCGACGGAGAGACTTGACGTCAGCGTTGTGACGCGTGAAACTCACTCAGCATTTTCGGTCAGACAATAGTTCGTGGTGTATGTGACAAGTACATAAACAAATGGTCGGCGGCGTTCGAAACCGTCGAAAAATTTTGGCGTGCGTGCGTCCGCATCACCGGCACGGGGTCAAAACGCATAGTAATCAAACCGCAGACGGGGTTCTTCCTATTATAAAATAAGCCCCCCTTATCCGTCGTCTCAAGCGCCACCCCACCCCAGTTTCAAGAGCGACAGCACGATGCGCCTTGCGATTCTCTCAATAAACTGATGCGAAGCATCGGTGCTACTTGGGGGAAAACACAGCGAGGAAAACCACCCTGTATTCCGCAGGTGGCGATCGAGCCCCAAATAACACGCGGCGAGTTCATATTGCAGGTTGGATGATAACAACGCAGCCCACACCACCGTACGATTGCTCATCATGAACTAACAGCGCGCGTCATGGAACACGGGGTGCTTTAACAAAGACGAGACGCAAACTGCGTAGGATTTCCAGTAAATCGGCGTCAAACCTTCATTCAACACGACGCGCAATTGCTAACAAAGAAGCCAGCGCTTGCAGCAATCGCCACATCAACTGAGTTTCCTTCGTCGGCATACCGTCACTGTCAACCTCCTCGCCCCACCAACTTGACGTGCGGACAGTCATGACAAGACATCGGCAAATATAAAAATAATTCATGTCGTAGAAAACGTTGACCGCGACGGGTCAGCCGAAATTCAACGAGTTGAAGGCAATCCCCACCCATTCGTCCACTACCCCATTCCCAGGGAAAAGAGCTCAGCAAGCTTGGGCGAAGCACTCCTTGCGCTCGAGTTGCACGCCAGCCCCAAACGCGTTTAGCTCCTTGGACGCGTCGAAGCACGCCTGAGCGCCAAGCGACGGAAAAGAGGGGTACGGCAGCCGTGTCAGCAGTCAGTTTGCCATGTATTCGAAGAGCGAGTATCTGCCCGGCGCATCGACAATACTAGCGAGCGGGGTCTTTCTATGCGATGTACACGGGTGGTATTTTGACACCCTCGTACCGCTTGCCAGCAGTATGCCTACTGCCGTGGCCGTCAAAATACAGCTACTCGCCCAGCTCTGGACAACTGCTGTACGCCCATGCAGAATTATACTACAACCTACATTGCTAGGCTCTTTCGTGTGGTTGATGCTGTAATCGTTAGTTTTCAGTCAAGTTTACCCTCTGAAGAGAATAGCTGCAAGACTTCGGTAATATTAGTGGACAACTGCTACTGCTGCAATCCTACATCATTCTGCTACGGTACTTGGAACTCAAGGTACCGTACCGGTAAGTGCTACCAGGTTTGCTCCATTTCGCGGTTGGTGCGAACTTGGAACTATAACCTACGCCTGCACTCTGCACCACTACCAGGTGAAGTTTTGGTCGACTACAGCACTGCGCGCTACAGGAGTACAACATGGAAAACGTACAGCATCGCGCGAAACTATCGTCGTGAATATCTGTTGGTGCATAAACATGAAATTAAAACAGTCGTTACATATCCGCCTTGTGTAGTCTGTGGCAGCACAAGTGTACGTATGTACCTGGTATGCATGTACGTACAACGATACCACGATTATCATACCAGTTATGATACGTACCACTCGTAGTTACAACTACTCACGCACAGGTACATCATGCCTGGGGCCTTCCGTCGTAGTGGCCCTTCTACTCACAACGGCAGCAACAATACCACGCTGTCAGCATCCTTCGTCTAAGCAGTGTACCTGGTGTACAGTTTTCATATGTGATACCTGGTACATTATTACGATGCGCGAGAAAAAGCTCCCCGTCCAGAATAAAATCAATACCAAGAGGTATTGATAGTGTCATACAGGTAGGTGCGAATACTGCTGTACTGCTGTTGAACTTGTTCCACGTATCACCATGATACCACGTCCGGCAGCTGGCAGAGACGCTAGCACCAGTTGTATAATATAAAATGACATCGTGAGCGCTATGGCATGAGCCTAGCCATGTTATACAACTAACCCTTTACGGCTTGGTGCCAGTGCTACTGCACTGTTGCTGTACAACCAACACGTACGACTAGGGTATATGGGTCCCCTTCTAGGCTTGTCCCCGTTTTCAAGCAGCTACACTCAAATACTGGTATTATGTACCAAGTAATACTCGTACTGTACTTGTACATGAAAACAAGATGGGCAACCTCTTTCCTGTGGACAAACTACTTGGAATTAGACTGGGAATACACTATCACTTGGAATTAGAGCAAGGAAATACTAGCAGCAGTACTCGACATGACTGCGAGGGTGTGAAATGGAAGGTTGTGGCACGAGTCGAGCGGAGCCTTCACCGGGCCTTTGAACGACGCCCTACCAGCGCCAACAGCAGGTACCTCCAACCCTAACAGCAGTATAGGCATACCCTGAATCATTCCAAGTTTTACCGCAGCAGGTGTTCCTTGCGCGCGGTTCTATCTCACTCGATCCCGGGAACATGGTGCTTTGAAGTCTCCAAGCACGCAGATGGCGGCAGGCAGCGAAAAGCAAGCACACGCACAAACTTCAAGGACACACGCACCTGGTTACACATGACGTTGTAGGTGTGCTGGACGCCCCTGCGCTCTGCCGTTGCCGATACGTCGTCGAAGCAGATTCCCGCGATCACAGCCGCCAAACTGGCCCCGCAAAGCCCAAGGTGTGCGCTGGCAGCCGCCTTGCGCTCCTTTGAGGACAAGCCACCGGGCAATGCCTGTGGGTGTTCCTGATGCTAGCAAACACGTCGGGTGACCGCGGTTGCGGCATCGAACGCAAATTCCCTGGTCCTGGGAGCATGGTGTTCAGCAACTTGCTTCAGCTGCTGGTGGATAGCGGAAGCATCTCCGCCCTCGAAGGCTTCGAGGGCAACGACGTCGGGGTATGCCCGTTGCGCCATGGTGTGGTGCTGGTGTGTAGAGACACAGACTGGAGCGCACTACTCGTACAGCAGCAAAAACCTCGGTTTGGAGGTTTTTGACCCCCCTTGACCACCCAAGTTCGCTTTGCACTTTATTATCCAGTCTAATTTGTCCCCAGATCTGGGGACAAATTACCTGGAACCAGGTTTTGAGGAGTTATTTTCTATACAAAATTTGTTTCGCCGATTTATGTTTGGCCGTGCGCTTCGCAGGTCCTTTCGCTGCACGCGGCCAGACTTTGCCCCAATGAGCTTCGTTCATTTATTTTTAATTTTAGGTTTGATATTTTTTCAACGATTTTTTAGTGGGTTCTAAAAGGGTTAACACTGGAAAGTAAAAGTGTGCAAAAAAAAAAAAAAAACAATAATGAGACGTATGCACCAGGTATAGACCTGGCACATCGTAGACTGACTCCCGATTTCACTTTTATATGTTTCTGGTGGAGGCATGAATTGCGTCAGCTACGTAGCTGTGATATAATATGCGTGCACCACCTTGGGTTGTTTATGTTTTTTCCCTAGGGTATTCATCAGCTCCAGAGTGACTGTAGCCTGTCCTGTTACCACGGACTTGATTATGCGAGAACAACAACATCAATCCTTAATGAGGACACACAACCCGTAATACGCGCGATCGGAGTATCACACACAGCTTGCAAAGATGAGTTTCGACAAAATCTTCGATCTCACAGCTGGAGAGTGAATTTTTTCATTTTTTGAAATGTAATCAATAGATGCGGGATGAAAAAAATAAAGTTAATGGATGGATGGATGCTGTTATTCCAATAAATGGAAAACGTTCGACCTTCAAACCACACTAGTAATACGTGCGTTTCGTCTACCTTCCAACATCTTGACATTTTCGACACATACTTGTACGAGATAGTGATATATATATATATCGACGAATTTCGATTTCTTTTGGTTTTTCGGATCTTCCGCCTAGGGCTCCAGCACCTTTGTGTGACCACCGACTCTAGATTTTTTGACAAGAGTTAATGTGAGAAAACAACATCAATAGACTATATGTATATCGTACATGAGGTATATATACAATAACAACAATGTTCACACAACCCGTAATACCGTACATGAGGCAGACTATATATGCACACAACCCGTAATACGGCGATCGGAGTGCCAAACACAGCTTGCAATTTGTTTTATGTTTTTTTATCCTCCGGCGGATGGGGAAAAATAAAGAGTACTTCCACGTATTTTCATACGCGTCGTGTGTCGACAGTTCTTTTCGCAACCCAGCGCTAGCTGGCGCGTCGTTCGGATCCCACTATAGCTTGCAAAGATGAATTCGACAAAATCTTCGATCTCACAGCTGGAGTGTATTTTTATTTTTTAGTATAGACTAGCCTATTAGAATATGTTTTTTACTTCAATTTGGCACAAAACAACGTGATGTTTGAGCTGAAAGTGTACGCAGTATTCGGTACGTCTACGAGTGCAGCGATTCTATACATACCATGTGCGTATTGGTTGTGCAGGAGGGGTTGTCGCTATCATATCAACGTCGTGCCATCTTCTTTGCCGTCCTTGAGTGTACGGGCGGCGTGGGATTCTTGAGGCGGTGTGGTCCTGTCTGAGCCTCTTGGGGGAACCATCTCCAGCAAGGCATCATCAGAAAGGGTCGCTTTTTCTGAAGGTATTTCGCCAGCGTTATAATCTTCACCTCTGGTAGACTAAATGGCAATACAGCAGTGTTCTCATCTTCGTTCTTCGTTGTATTGTCGTGATCCCTCAGTAATGCGGTGCCTCGCCAGACGATGGTACCCGCACTAAAGTGGTACCCCCTACTACCGCCGGATTGTTAGTGTCACCCTGTAGTCCTAATATGACGTGTTGACATCCGATGTTCACGGCACTGAAATAGGATAGCACACTTACGATACCGCACTATAGCCGGTACCACGCCTGTGTTGTTCCGCACCTACCAGTGTGTACTATTAGGTGTACACGATGTTGTTGTTGTTGTTGTTGTTGTTGTTGTTGTTGTTGTTGTTGTTGTTGTTGTTGTTGTTGTTGTTGTTGTTGTTGTTGTTGTTGTTGTTGTTGTTCTTGTTGTTGTTGTTGTTGTTGTTGTTGTTGTTGTTGTTGTTGTTGTTGTTGTTGTTGTTGTTGTTGTTGTTGTTGTTGTTGTTGTTGTTATTGTTGTTGTTCGTGGTCATAATTAGTAGTGCCCCCAGTCGCTGCCCGCTCTGTTCACGGGACGACACCGTCCGTGGTTCTGCAGGCTACGCATGCAGAGTACTGATGGGTGTAAGTTGCCTGTAGCATTTTTTTCCCTTTATTCTTAGCAAGGCGACGTTGGGCCTATATATGGGCCATGCTTGTCATAGCGGAGCATTGCCCGTAGCGTTGAGAGGATGTGATGTGTGACTACAGTCGTAGATGCCAGGTAATATTTGTCGGCTGAGTAGTACCGGTTTCCCGCAATAGGGCTTGTGAAAACGGTCTGCAGGTATAGACTGAGTGTGAATACAGTTGGTAGTGGCAGCACACGGGGTAGTGCGGTTTGTCGCTACAGTGCCGGTATTATAGGCTGGCACATGCCTTGATTATGGAGGAACGATTCCTGCTGTATTCATGCCGTTTACGACTCCATCATCAGCGTCAGCGTCGCGGAGTTCACTTCGTATTCGCGATTGAAGATATTCGGTAGCCGTCTTTCAATGTGCACATCTCAGAGCTGTGGTCATTGTTGCCCGCGTGGCCATTGCGGTTGGCATTGCATGGCCTCATCACCTTGTTGTGGTCGCAAGTATCTCTATCTTGTAGCTTGTGACCACATAGCTCGTCTCTCAATGAGGCAGGCACCAGCACAGACACTGCTCTAGCTGGATGTAGATGGGTGGGAATATCAGTTTTATGAAAGATAACACACAGAAAACAAAGCTCGTGTCATATTTTACATATGGACCTGCCAAGCGTAGTTCTTTTTTCCAACTCTCATTTTTTTCCTTCTCTAAAATAATTCCCAGTGTTTAGTCTCGATATTGGAATTGCCATCGTACAAATACGATGGAGTTTGAAATTGAGTTGAGAGCCATCCTTGTGCAGATATTTTTAACAGAGGATTCGTGTAGCAGTCGCCACTATGCCCGATCTTGTCGTCTGACGTCCTCTTTTTGAAGTTCTTATTTGTGGAAATGCACAGCAGCAGTATAATGGTAGGTGTACCTGATATACACTGCTTTTCCCCGCACGAGTGCTCTTAGATTGCTGCACGCTCTGTCGGTTGAGCTGGCTGTGGATCGGCTGGCATTCTCTGTCTCGTGTTGAATGTTTCGCATCTGTCTTTTTTCTCGTTTCTTGACTATTCTCGACAGAAGCACTCTGCTGCTGCGGCTATATTGTCGAAAATAATAAATAACTCCCTTCAGCTGTGAGATCGACTGAAAGCTTTTTCTTGTTCAAAACTCAGCTTTGCAAGCTGCGTGTGATACTTCGATCGCGTGTTACCGGGTGTGTGTACCCCCGTACAGGGTACAGGTCGGTGACCCCCCTGCTAATGCCAGGGTCAACAGGTAGGACTAAGATGTTCAGCTTTGTTCTGCGCACGGAAACTGCTGTATAACCCGAATCTAGGGGGACAAAACCAGATATCTGTGGAATTCAGTATGTTTTTTTTTTTTTTTTTTATCCTCCGGCGGATGGGGAAAAATAAAGCTTTAGCTCACCACACTTCCACGTATTTTCATACGCGTCGTGTGGCGATTTAACTCAGTTGCTTTCGCAGCCCAACGCTAGCTGGCGCACCCTTCGGGTCCCATTGTAGGTATAGCGTAAGCTGTCCCTATCAGTGGTCTTCGTTACAACCCCGGCAGCGCAAGCTGCCGTTGTATACGGGTGCGTGTGTATGTCGACCCGGCCTGTCCCCTGAGGGTCAGTTTCGGTGGAGATAGCCACCCGGAATGTCATATTTCCGGGTAGTGTGGGACTTGCGCAAGCTCACCCACTAACAAAACCCCTGGCCATGGGAGATGGCCTTCCGCCGGACTTGGTCCAGTTACGGTCCACCCTACCCATTCGGGCGTTGGTCCTCGGGTGGTTTCAAACATGTTCGCGACCCGGCCCGTTAGCTCGTCTGCTGTGCATGCGGCGAGAGCGGAGATACTTCACGGTTACATATGCATGTTGTCCTTGACGTTGACTGTTCTTTCTACTCAAAGACATCTGGCACGTCCGCGGCGACACCAGCTTCGTTCGTAAACGTTTTTTTCCCGTCTCATCTACTGCTTGTGTTATCCAGACATGACCCAGGGCCGGCGGTCCAAATACAGGTAGGTAGCCCCAATTAAGAGACCCCGCGATAAGGGAAAATAGTGTACTACCAGGTACGAGGTAGCCCCAACTAAAAGATCCCGCGACAAAAGAAAAATTTACCATGATGTTGTTTTCACATAAACTGTACTTCGCAGTACATTTTAAGCGGCCTCAATTTCTGCACGCCGATCGTTGTTTTGCGCGCTGAAGACAGCACCGTTAAAGTGGACGCCACACTCAATATGGGACCCCAGGCCGTTTAAAACCGGACAAAAGACTGCCTTGTGCTTGCAAAATGCCACGTACCCTGGTACCTCTGGTTCATTCTTGAAAACGAGTTTGTGACTCTTATCAGTTCCACCTGGATAACCCGGGAAGACGGGCGATCATTGATATTTGTATGGCAGTTTTTGGTTCGATCGCTGTTTTTTCACTGCATGCCCCCGGGTCGTCACTTTGACAGCACTCCAGACAGCAGGCGCGTTCGTCTGTGCCCACGATTACCGTGCGGTTCGTACGGTGCAGGCAGCCCAACCGCCGTAGTTTGTAGCCGCGAGTTGGTTAGTTGTGGGAACGGGGGAACTCTACGCCGTAATTGAGTGGATACCCGCAGCCATGTGAGTGCAGCTTGCACATTGGATCATGTCACTTGTGCGCCTTCTTCCCATCGTGCGTTTTTAGGCGGGAAAGCGTATTTTCCGGACGAATTTTGCAATTTTGATTTCATTTGGTTTTTCGGATCTTTATAGGGCTCCAGCCCCTTTGTGTGACCACGCGGACTCTAGATGTTTGACAAGAGTTAGTCCCTTTACAATTGGAAACCTGTTTTGGAGACAAAGTTACTTGGATATAGTATCGGGAGAGGGGTTCGGGGGTTCTAAAAAAGGGGTTAATGTGAGACAACATCAAACATCAACAACCTGGAGATGTAACAGCAGTATTCGTACTCTTCCCGACATTAAAGCCCCCGGGGGGAGAAAAACAAAATAAACCGCCTACCATACATATGAGAAAGCAGTATAGTGGAAACTACAGTAGTAATAAATTTATAAAGTAGATGTGATGTTTTACCTAGCTCAAGATTCCCCACCTAAAGTATAAATACCAATACTTGCCATTATAGTGGACAAAAAATAAGACACCTCCCAATCAAAACTCACTCATATATTAATAGTACATTACGAGTACCAACAACGCAGCTTGCTAAGATGAGTATTGACCTGAAATTCGTCAAACTCACGGCTGACGTCCTTGAAGATTAGTTATAAAATCTGATTAGGGATGTCGGTATAAAAGGAACCTCTCCGTCCGGACGCACTAGGTATGGTCCCATAAAAAGGATCGTCTACCGTCTACCGTACAATTTTGGTTCTTAGCTTTTTTTATATATTTTGGATGAGTCTCGACTCTGTTGATAGCTAGTCTCGGCGCAATCCTACAGGAGGTGTCCAAAACACTGCAAACGCGAAAGCTGGCATCGACTCAATTCTCCATTGCCGATGGTTTATTCTGAAAATAAAAGAAAAAAAAAAGTAGTGTATTTTCAGTCGTGAGATCGGTGTGTGTTGTCTTAATACTAAACCGTTCTTTCTACGTCGTATATATTCAAAACGACATCCGATTTTTTTCAGGGCAGACGACAGAAAGCGGTATACAGCCACTATTCCGCGACTCCGTGCGGTACAGCAGAATACACCCAAGTTTTTGACCGCGATCCGCGATACTGATTGGTCAACTCAGCCTCGTATCGGTTTCTGACACCAACTCCTTGTGGTTCATCGCACCGCGGTTTATCAGCTTGGCCGTCACCGTTTCCTGATGTGACCCATAACGCTTTCTTTCGCAAAGTTTTTGTTGCTGTTGTTGTTGTTGTTGCTGCGGTTGCTGTTGTTGTTGCTGCGGTTGCTGTTGTCGCACATTAACTCGCATAATCAAGTCCGTGGTCACAGGACAGGCTCCAGTCACTCTGGAGCTGAGGAATACCCCAGGCGAAAACCCAAACGACCCAAGGCAGTACACGCATATATCACAGCTAACGCAATCCATGCCTCCACCAGAAACATATACAAGTGAAATCGAGAGTCAACCTAGGATGTGCCAGATCCATACCGGTGCATACGTCTCCTTACTCGCTCCTGGAAAAACCGACTATACCAGTTGCCACCCAAGGAAGACTACCACGTACATATTACACGTAGTGTCTATCGCCACGCACACGCACGACGGACGCAAGTCAATTGGAAAAAAGAAACAAAGAAAAGAAAAGAAGATACAGGACTGGAAAGAAAAGAGAAGAAAGCAAAAAAAAAAAAGGAAAAGGAAAGACAAGACAAGAAAATCAAGAAAAGACAAGACAAGAAGAGGAAGCAAGGAAAGGAAAAGAGAAAAGACCCCAGGAACTGACTAAAGACGGCATTGGGGTCATAGAGGGTATCAAGTACATCATCAATGGCACTGGGGAGAGAACGCAACATGGCGGAGAAGTCAGGGCGGTCTTACGCTATCTTGTGACGGCCATTGGAAGGCCCACAACTTTCAAGACGATGATGTCCCAACCCAGACTTTTGGTCTCTTGGGCATGACGCCCCCCCTTCCCCCCCCCTCCTCCCCCCGTCCCCCCGTCCCCCCCTCCCCCCCTCCCCCCTCCCCCCGTCCTCCCTCCCCCCGTCCCCCCTCCCCCCTTCCCCCCTCCCCCCTTCCCCCCCTGCCCCCCCCTTCCCCCCTCCCCCCGGCCGCTTAGAGATGCCGACGGTGGATGGTGCTGCCGCAGCCTTTCTTTGCGCGTCGCTCTGCAGCTTTGCGTCTCTCCGTTTTATGCCAATTCCGCATGAACAGCTCGACTCCCTCCTCTACTCGTCGAAACCATCTGCCAGCCTTCTGAGCAGCCTTTCGCCGCATTTGGAATTTCATTTCAAAGACCGGAATATCCTCCTTCAGGTTATCCATCCAGTGTTTCTCTTGCCTCCCTGAGTAGCCTTACCCCCAACAAGCTCCCCAAACGTCACCCTCTGTGGCAGACACTCATCCCCTATACATGCTACGAATCCCGCAAACCATATCCTCCGTTTGTGCACTATCGCCTCTATGCTCTCGGAAGCTGTCTTGGCGAGCGCGTCGGCGTACGATAGTGTGTGGTCGTCGCGCTTCTGTTTCCGCCATCCAAGGCATCGGAGGTGCATGGAGTGGTGAACCCGTCGTAGCCTGTCATGGTCAGGCTTCTTCGCGCTCCACGTCATGCAACCGTACAGAAGTGTCTCGACCACCTCAGCTTTCAGCAACCGCACCTTCAACCGTAAGCGCACACCCGGGCGATCATTGATTTCTATCTTGTACCACTGGAAGCACGCCCAGGCCCTCTGAAGACGCCGCTTTATGTCAATGCTAAGGTCTCTGTCTGCGGTGACAGCCCCGTCCAAGTACACAAACTCGATTGTTAGTTTGTATACCAGGCCGGCTGCATTGATTGTGAAGGACACCTTCCCCCGCCTTTGGTTTCCAGGCACATCATCTCTGTTTTTGCCTCGGATACCGTAAGCCCGAACGACGAGCACGCAGTCACGATCACCGTCATCATCCTCTCCAGCCCTTCTGATGATCGCGATACGATGCCCGCATCGTCCGCGTACAGCATACCCCACAATCTCTGCACCTCACCCCCCTCCTTCCCCCTCCGCCCGTCGACTTTGCCTGTGCGTGAAGTGCCCTTCTTCTCGCCTTCCTCCTTGTTGGCTGCATCAGCGAGGAAGCGTTTCTCGGCCACACGCGGTACCGCCGTGAAAAACATGTTGAACAGCTGTGGCGCGAGCACGCATCCTTGCCTGAGACCTTGCCCCGCGTCGAACGTATCTGAGCACTTTCCATCATCCAGCTGCACGCATGAATGCATACCGTCGTGGAATTGGCGGATGACGGCGAGCATTCTCGGTGGCACGCTAAAACGAGCAAGGACATCCCACAGAAGGGTTCGGTCGACGGAGTCGTATGCTTTGGTGAGGTCGATAAGGCACAAGTACAAGGGGGTGTCCTTCTTCCGCGCCAGTTCCTGCAGTCGTCGTGCTACGAACAACATCTCAACCGTCGAGCGGTGGGGTCTGAACCCACACTGTTCCTCCGGCAGAATGTTCTGGCGTTCGCAATAGTCACTCAGGCGACCCGCGGCGACTTTGAGGAGTACTTTGCCGGCGTGAGCCACGAAGGAGATGCCACGACAGTTGCCACACTCAGTCCGATTTTTCATCTTGTGAAGCACCTTAACCGTTGCATCTTTCCATTGTTGCGGTACGCCACCTCCCCTCCACACAGCGACGATGATATCGTGGAACTTTCCGAGGGTGTTCAATTGTCCTTCGTCGGCCAAAACCTTGAAGAGCTCGGCCAGGAGACCATCAAGCCCTACCGCCTTTCGGTTCGCCAACGCACGGATCGCCACGTTTACTTCGTACCTTAACGGGATATCGTCCAGTGGTCAAAGTGCACCATGCGGACCGACTTTGCCCCAGGCTCTTCACGGTCCATAGCCTTTCAATTTCCGACCGAATCTCCACCATGGACACAACGTCTCGTAGCATCCATAGTTCTAAGGACGCGCTTTCATTTTCCTTCATATTTCGGATTCCTTCAGATATACGGATATACCTACCCCCAACGAATCTCACTCTTTAGAAACTCAACGACGCATCTTCCTCTCCTCGGCAAAACGCTCCAAAGCCAGAGCATGCATCCACACCTCTTGTGTCTTCAGCTAAAATATACCTACCAGACCATGTCTGTGTCGGTAGACTGACTGCATATCTACAAGACTAAATGTAGAAGGCTATGTACAAGACTACATTGTATTATACTCCTGATATTATCAAGGTGCACATTCCAATAATAGTCGAACGCCGTTGTTTCGTACATAACCAACAGTGTGTGTGTGTTCTTCACATTAAACCGTTCTTCTACTCGTCGACATCCAGCACACCCAGTGTCCGTACTGATTCTTCACCCTAGAAAGATCAGCTCTGTGGTCACAAGCCACGACACAGAGATAATGCATCGTAATGCATTCGACAACGCAATGTCATGCCCTAGTACTGGGTACGACAGGCACAACATACATACGTCAGCAACAGAAATACATTGGAAGAGAGAAATACGAAATAAACAAAAACAAAAACAATAACAAAAAACAAAAACAAAATAAGAAAACCAATAAAAATAAAGATAAAAATAAAACAAAATATGAAACAAACAAAATGAAGGGGAAACCGAAGAAACAACCCAACCGGAAAGGAGAGCCAAAGCTCGGAAAAGAAACATAATAAAATGAAATAAAATAAAGTAAAGTAAAACCAAAATAAGATAATCCGAACACGAGCCAAAAACCTGGACACGCAAGGAGGGAACAAAGGGGAAAAAAATTACCACCTCACAAATGACGCCACCACTCAAGAACTTCAGTTTAGTCTAATTGGTTATAGGGTATGGTGTTATAGGTTGTTTTCCGGGCATCTCGAGTGTGCGCAAGTTCTTGACTACGGTGTGGCGTCTTCTCCTTGCGTTCTCCTTGCGTGGATTTCAACATAATGCTGTGTACGAACTCGCAAGGCGGACGGCCGACGTCGTCGGGTAGATGTGTAGGCCAACAGGGTCGACCGCCGTGCGCGTGTCGCGGGACTCTTGTTGTCACTCCCTCTTTGTCCCTTTGCCCCAGCCTTTTCCCCGCCATCCACACATACCTAACCCAATACTGGAGCCTGTCCCGTGACCACGGACTTGATTACGCTCTACACAACAACAACAACAACAACTACTACTACTGCTACTACTATAATACGTGTACGTGGGGTGTGCGAGCTACGTATGGTGTGAGCTATGTATGGTTCAGCAGTGCTTCGTGCTGTTTGCGGATGGGGTTGGGATGCGAAAAATGAAGGAAAGCGCGTCGTTCTATGGATGCTACGTGACGTTGTGCCCATGGTTGACATTCGGTCGGAAATTGGAGGGCTAAGGGCCGTGAAGAGCCCATGAGGCAAAGTCGGTCCGCATGGTGTACTTTACGACAGTAAGCGTTATAGGTCGCGGCAGGAAACGGTGACGGCCGAGCTGAGGAGCCGCGGTACGATGCACCGCAAGGAGTTCGTGTCAAAAACCGGTACGAGGTTGAGTTGAATAATCAGCGTCGCGGATCGGGGTCAAAAACCTAGGTGTAATCTGCTGTACCGCACGGTGGCGCACAATGGTGGCGATATACCGCTTTCCGTCGTCTGCCCATATTTTTTAATGCACATCTACAGCTGCAGTAGGTGCGCATATATAAGTCGGAACTCGTGTGCAAGGTTGACTTGTTGCGCGGTCTGCCAAAGGAAAAGGGTGAAAAAGTGACCGCTTCGGGACGAAGCAAATATATAGGTCTACACCCTTGGCGACCCTTGTTGGTGCCATAACCCATGCACCTCTACCCGAAGCCCTGAATTTATAATATAAAAATAAAATACACTTCAGCTGTGAGATCAAATATTTTGTCGACACACATATTTGCAAGCTGTGTGTGATACTCCGATCGCGCGTATTTCTTGGTGTGTGTCCTCATTAAGGTTATTGTTGCTGTCGTCGTCGTTGCTGTTGTTGTTGTTGTTGTTGTGGTTGTCTCATATGAACTCGCGTAATCAAGTCCGTGATCACAGGACAGGCTCCAGTCACCCTGGAACTGAAGAATACCCCAGGGAAAAACACAAACAAACCAAACGTGGTACCCGCATAGTCTGTATCACAGCTGACGCAATTCATGCCTCCTCCACCGGAAACATATAAAGCGTGAAATCGGGAGGCCCATACTGGTGCATACGTCTCACTACTCGCGCCTGGAAAAACCGACTTGTTTGCCACCCAAAAAAGACTACCACGTATATATTGCGCGTATTAATAGTACCTATCACTACGCATACGCACGACAGGCGCAAATCAATTCCAAAAGAAACAAAGAAGAGAAAGGAAGACAAAGAAAGGAAAGAAAAGAAAAGAAAGCGAAAAACGAAAATGGAAAGGAAAGGGAAGGCAAAAAAGACAAGAAAAAAAGCAATAAAAACAAGACAATTGTCAAGCAAGGAAAGGAAAAGAGAAAAAAATGTCAAACTAGCAGACTCCTAGGAACTGACTGAAGACGGCATTGGGCTCATAGAGGGTATCAAGTGCATCATCAATGGCACTGGGGAGAGAATGCAACGAGGCGAAGAAGTTAGGGCGGTCTTACGATATATTGGATATAGGTCGGCGACTCCCGTTGGAACTACATAGTCTACAGAGTAGCTTGTACCAGGGTCAACAGGGTGATGTTAGTCAGTCTGTGCGCGGAAACCATGAAACCTATTTTTGACGGGGGACAAAATCTGACTGCTGTGGAAGGAATGCATCAGTATCAAGTGTATCCTGTGAGTCGAATAACCGTTGAGGGGAGGGCGGAGTTTGTAAGGTACACACACCTGATCCCACCCCTATGATATTTGGGCTAGGTTAGAGATTAGGCTTACTGGTCGGGTTGGGACCTGGTACCAGGAACATATCCACATATACACTACGAGTACTACTGCTACTGCTCCTGTAGTAGTACATTAAATAGGGGTGCATGTACATTTTTTTACTACCAGCAGTAGTAGTGTCCCGATATACCTGGTACCAGATCCCAACCAGACCAGGAGCCTAAACCCTAACCTAGCCCGAATATCATAGAGGGTGAGATCAGGGAGTGTGTGTTGTTCTCTCTACCCAACGACGTCAGTACACCCAGAATCCGTTCTGATTCATCCTATTACGGAGATCCTGGGTAAATGCCTTTATCATGTTGCAAAAAAATCACCGGAAATTTCTTATAATTGTCGCGATTTCTCGGCCAGAACATCATATTTTTCATTCCTTATTTTTGCGCCGTGACCGTAAGGTCTATGCGAACAATCCAAGCTATCGTTCACTGTTATCGACAAAGAATTGACAGAGTCATTACCCCATCGGCCTTTACTCCTGTTCACAATGGATCTCCGTAACAGAAAGATACAAATTCTGTGGTCACAGACAACTGCTGTGAAACAGTAAACCAAACAGTCCCAATTCATCAAGGAAATAAATGAAGCTAGTGAAGTGCTAGCGTACCGTTCACAAGAACACATCAAAACAAGTCAGACCAAAAAAGAAACAGAAAACAAAAAAAAGAATGAAACCGAAAAAAAAGAAAACAAAGAAAAACAAACGACAGGTGTTCTGAAGAATGTTTACATATGAAATTTAGTACCTTGGGTAGGGGTGCATGGGTTATGAACACCGCTAAAAGGGTGTACCAGGTAAGTATTTTTTTCGCCCTGAAGTTGCCTGAAGCGGTCACTTTTTCACCCTTTTCCTTTGGCAGACCGCACAACAAGTTAATCTTGTACACGAGTGCGAGAGTAAGATAGGTAAGTGCGCATGACTTATTTGCGAACCTTTGTGTTGTCTTCACAGTTAGTAAACCGTTCTTTTTATATACCCAACGACATCAGTACACCCAGAGCCCGTACCGATTCTTAATCCGAGAGACACCTAGGTGTGCATAAGTTTTTTTGAACGACATCAGTACACCTAGTGTCCGTGTTGATTCTTCATCCTATTTGTAATAGAGATACAAATTCTGTGTCATCGGAGTGTTTGCATTTTTTCTTCATCCCATTTATTATCCTCGCACTCATACTCTCCTAGACTCGCGCTTCCTCCCTGTAGTAACTCAAATGCGGGGTCACGTAGCGGGCCCTTCTCCCCCTCGCCTCTACGGCACGTGCCTTCATTTTTATCGCGAGCGAACAATTCAGCACTTACTTTCTTCCCTCGCTCTCGTCGAATTGTGTGTCAGACTATTTTTTTTTTTTCCCTCCCATTTGTTATCCTCGCACTCATGCTCTCGCGCTCCCTCCTAGTAGTAACTCAGTTCCGGGGTCACATAGCGGGTCCTTCTTCTCCCTCATCACCACGGTAAGATTCTTCGTTTTTATCGCGAGAATAATTCAGACTTTCTTCCCTCGGCGACTCGCGTCGAATTAGCTTTGGTAGAGCTCACCACTTTTTCGAGACGATGGTTGACGCACACTGTGTACGGCACGAAGGGGGTTCACCCTACATTGCATTGTTGGTTGCGTTTCACTCGGTTAGGGTTAGGGTTAGGGTTAAGGTATACCTGGTATATCATCCAAAGATAATGTCAACAATTTTTTTCTCAAAAGCGGCAAGGTACCACCCACCCCTCCTCCTACAGCAGTCCTAACATGGTTGCTGCCCCCGCTGTTGGTTGATTGGCGTCGTTCATCTGATTAAAAACGGAGATATTGGTTCTAGGCTCACGTTTGCAGTGTCAGAAAGGGGGTATTTTACAATGAATCACAAACACAAAGCCTTCCAATCTCTTACTTCCTCGTGAGCTATAGGCTAAGTTTCTTGTTGGGCTCGATTTTCTGAGAGGGCCGTTTGAATGATAAGCGTTTATTGTGTCATTTACGGTAAACCGATATTTTCTCCGTGATCTACGGGTCGTTCTGCGGTATATTCATATATTAATGGACTATTGATTCCTACCAGGGTTTATTTATTCCAAAGGACATATAAAACATACCGTAAGTACATGGGCCGTAGTAGTACTCGTACTATGTTACACGATAATCAGAGAGCACTCGCACTCGTATAAATAACATAAAAGTAACATTTTCACGTAGTAACAACAGTTTTCCCCCTGTCCACCTCATAGTTTATCTTTGAAACATTGGGCGTCTGCATGTTCCGCAGGTACAGTATTTTGCTCTCCTCCACCTCCGTTCCCCGCCGCCATCACCACCACCACAACACACACCCCTTCTCCGCCGCCCTACCACCCCCCCCGCCCCCCCACCCGACACACACGCACACAGAACCAGCCCCACCCCCCGCCTATATGACCTGAAGCGGGTGGAGCCCCCCCCCCCCTCCCCGCCCCCCCTCGTTTCACCCCCCTCCCCCCTTCGAAAGCTCCGCTCTCCCCTCACCGGTTGTACGTCTTACAGGATTTACATGAAAAGCTGATGTATTCCTTCCACAACCTTCAGATTTGTCCCCTCAAAGGGTTTATAGTCTCGGCGCACAGATTGGGTCCTCCCCCCCCCGCGCCCGCCCCCGCCCCCTCCCTTTCAACCCCCCCGCCCCCCCGACCCCGGCCCCCACGCCCTTGGAAACTCCATCCTCCCCTCACCGGTTATACAACTTATAAAATATACTTGATGAACTTATGCATTTCCTTCCACAGCTGTCGGATTTTGTTCCCCTCATAAACGGGTTTTACAGTTTCCGCGCACAGATTGGTTAACATCACCATGTTGATCCTGGTACAAGTTACACTGCTGTACTTGCAACGTGAGTCGCCGATCTATATCCTTAATAAGGACACTAAACTCAGCAATACGCGCGATCGGCGAATCACACATAGCTTGCAAAGATGAGTTTCGACGAAATCATCCATCTCACAGGTGGAGTGTATTTTTTTTTTGTTGTCAATATATATGATAGCCTTTTTTGTCGGCCATCCGGCAATGTGCAGCACGACCTTGCCTCAACTCGAGTCATTCATAAGCAATGGCAGAATCAAAATATAGCAACTTGAACGTTGTCATTTTCCGATTTCCTTCCGATGATGTGCAGCCTTTTGAGCCTCGACGTTTCGAACACTACCAGACAGACCGGAGCCTTGCACTACCTTATTACCATCGCTGATTCTTTCCCAGAGTCATCCCACGCCGTCGGAGTGCGGCAGAAATTTCCGAGCTCCCAACGTGAGGATATCAATTTGCACATCATCGTATTCGTCATCCTCTATACATGACTTCGAAGACATTTGTTTGCGCATCCAACATTATTCTTATGAGCTATTCCTAAAACTAGAATACGATAGCAGAGGTAGCACTCTTTTTGTCTGAAATGATTTTTGAAATGGCGGGTGGGCCTTCACCCAAGATCGTCTGAAGCAGGTTGTCTCTTTGCCTGATTCTCGTCGCACACCTAGGTCACGGGATGTTTCATGCGATATCAGCTTTATTTTTCTCCAAATCAGATTTTAGGAGAGGTCTTGAGCTCTGAAAGTGAGGAGGAGCCCCCCCCCCCAAAAAATGTGGTCCACCCCTGTCGTAGAACGTGTCACTAATGTACACGTTAATAAAGTATGTTGCGCACCGATTGTTCCACACGTGAGGATCTCTGGAGACGACCGTTCACAAACGTTTGGCCGCCAAAGTGCAAGCCCTTCCGTGCGATGACTCTCCCTTGAGTCTCGTTTTTGCTGTCGTCCGTTTCTCTTGTCGCAGAGCGGTCGACAAAAAAACGGAGCAGGCTTGAGCAGCGGCACGATGACTGCAGCCAGGGTGCTGGGGAGGTTTCTGGCCTTATCCTTTGTGGTAGCCGCCAAAGGTAAGTGGCCATCCCAACAGGCATGCCACGGTATATAGTAGTGCTAGGGTGTAACGAGATGTAGGGGCCGTTATAGCATGCTGAACTGTGAACCTAGTGCAGAATGCACCTATTCCCACCTAATCAACCCCGCTTGGGGCCGGTATTTATGTTAGTCGTGGGCGTCCTGTACCATGACTGCAGCCAGGATCTGGGAGATCGTTCGGACTGTCTCTTTTCTGGTAGCTACAGACGGTAAATAGGCAGGAAACTGACAATCCTGACTTCGTAGGATATATTTTAATCGCAACTACGGGGTATGTTAGAAAACCGTCCCCGGGTTGTAGGCCTTGGGTTTCGGGTTGGGGTTAGCGTTAGGGGTTAGGCTGTATGCCGGCCCTGAGGGCCGTGAAAGCTGCAGCAACCGGATTAGACGGGTCTTTGGCTACCACCCCAGACCCGATCTGTGGAAGTCTAGACATAGTATTATACTACTAATAATACGATATATTTTTGTACGACCACGTTGAATTCGCAAGCGAGAACGCCCTATATCTCACTCAACACCACGAGAGCAAAACACACTCCAAGGTGGTACGTATTGCAAAGCAAACGAAAAGCTTACGACTTGGAAGAAACGCTCGCGCGAGAGGGTCGAGTCAAATGTGAGTTTCTAAAGAGCGCTCTACCCCTACCGTGGTCACAAGGTGCCGAAGTTCGTCTTGCGAGCCGTTCTTGGAAGAATGCAGTTCACTCTCCATGCTACTCGCCGAACACCTCACGACGCTTCGCGCCTGGTGCAAGAGCAATGTCCGCCTGGCTGGTGAAAACCCGACGTGCTCCGTCCCGGCATAGTATGCATGCGAGGGTCTACCGTTATACGACTACGGCCATGCTCAAACTGAGTACACCCCCCACACACACACCTACCGTGGTCCCTACGAGCCATGCTACGATGCTCTACAGCACGAGACACCTAATGGGCACTGAGAAAGGCAGTCTAAGGTTTCGAACAAAAACAGCAGGTTTGGGAGCCTCGTTCAACGTTATATGGTACCAGGTATACAGTAGGACGCACACTTTGCCAAAGCATGAAATCCAGCTTGGAACATATTCTTGTCCATTCGTGTGAAGCATTGATGGATATCCTGTAGCGCTGAAGTTGCGGCACCCACTGTACCGTTTCACGCCTTCCAAAACATGAGGAGCCCAAAACACGACGTTACTAGATCGAACGTTGCACGCGTGACCCGACGAACAATTCAATTGGCTCTAGAAGTCTACATACGATATTGAGGCGTGCTGCAATAGGAGGGGCCTTGTTTGGCTAAACGATATTACTATCAGATGCGGCTCCTCACCTAAGGCGCTACCCGACCTTGGATTAAGGCTACTATATGGTAGTATCATGCCCCCTTCTTCACTACCAGTGTTGAGGTATCATATCGTACATACTATCATACCATACTCGCACGCGTGACTCTGTATCTCACTGACGAAAACACGTTAGGCGATTTGATTTGGCGTAGCATAGTGTTTGTAGGTGACCACCCCCTTGGGGATTAATGTGGTAACATTCCAACAGCACGAAAGAAAGACTATGACAGCATGGAACAGGGGGGTCACTCGCGCGAGTGACTCCGAGCCACTGCCAAAAAAGAGGCCCTTAAAAAGGGATCCCTCTGCCGTACCATTGGTCGTCATGCGTTCATGGGATACGTCTTGTGCTTTGCAATAGTGATAGTGTTCGCAATATGCGTCGAGGTCATGGAAGTGTTCATGTGGTTGCAGTTTTCAGTGCTGTTGTCAAAGGGCACTTGGACCAAGGCTACGGTATAGGTGCACCATATGTGTGGAATTGTCGGTTGGTATGATGGCGTTACGGGTGCAATTGTGTGAGAACTCTCGTACAAGTATGAGTGACTGTGCAGTAAGGTGCCGGGTATGTAACTCGGACAGCAGTGGTTCCGGCGTGTTTTGTTTTGTATAATATTTAATTTCCGCGTTCGTGAACGACGGTATTGGCCGCCTTGCATGAGTGAATACCTTCAAGGTCATGTTTCGGGCGACATATGGAGCTTCCTCGTGTAAGGAGCGCAGCAACTTTTGCGTCACCTCCAAGATATGGCAGGACTTTAGGATTGCGTTGTTGCTGGGATACCAAATACACGGTAAGTTTAGGGAACAACAATATTACCATATTATTGACGCCGACAGGTGTACCAAACCAAGACCCCAAGCCAACCCACCGAAAATTAGGTTAGTAGTACGTTTTTCAACGTCTTGTTACGTTTCTAGCCTTATTTGTCGCGGGTTGATTGGCCTTGGGCTATGGCGTTTTGGGGGAGCACGACACAATGATTGCACGGCTTTTAACCCAAAAATAATGTGGAAAATGGCAAGCATTCCAAATGTGCGGGATGAGCTTCTTCAGCGTCCATCACCCGCTCGCATCCGTAGAATAAAAGGAGAGCGTCTAGGGAGGAGTCATCGCACGGAAGGGGTGCAGCATAAGTGTTTCAGCTCCTACCGTGAGGACCTCAGCATCATCCATCATCACCCGAAGCATGACTTCGAAGACATTCGTTCGCACAATCCGACCTACACTTCTACCCGGCAGTTCGGCGACAACTATTAATATACTCGTAAAAGTATCAGACCATCCGGTAGTTTCTAATTTGGGGAGTTGAACCGGCCAGGAACGTTTGCACGAACAACTGCAACCCCTGCCGTGGGATGACTCGGACACAAAAAAGCAACAACAACAGTAGTACACCTGGTATCGTTGAGGTGGCCGCTATCTCGTATGTTTCACGCAGATTAACGTTTCCTCCGTCGTCCCCATCCGCCTCGTTCCTGGTCCAGGTCTCAACCAATGCCTCGCCAGCGGGAAAGTTTGTGTACCCGACGCAACCACCTTGTGAGTCGGCCCAACCACGGAGTTGCAATTTTGAACCTAACTTGGCTAGAAGCTTTGGAAGGAGTCACCCCACGGGGGTTTCACGTGTTGGGTTCGATGTTTTTTCGAACCGATCGAACCGGATCACCTCCTCAACTGTGTAGAATTATCGATCGGTATGATATTTCTAGGGACATGGTCGTTTCAGGACTACTACTTGTAATAGTGGTAGTAGTCTAGCGAATAGTAGTGTTGGCCGGGTTGCTCGAACGAATTACTTCGAAGTAATGGTGACATCGTCTGAGCTCCTGATGTTATCAATAAGAGCTCGGAAGCTTCTGCTGCACCCCTAACGCAGGACGAGTCGAACAGCGAATGACTCCAACAGTGAATGACTCCAACAGTGAATCACTTCTACAGTGAATGACTCCAACAGTGAATAACTCCAACAGTGAATGACTCCAACAGTGAATGACTCCAACAGTTAATGACTCGAGTCGAACAGCGAATGACTCCAACAGTGAATGACTCCAACAGTGAATGACTTCTACAGTGAATGACTCCAACAGTGAATAACTCCAACAGTGAATGACTCCAACAGTGAATGACTCCAACAGTTAATGACTCCAACAGTGAATGAAGTGTAGGGTTTTGTTTGTAGGCGCTGATATCAGGTTTGTTCTTCTCGTCTGGTTTTTGATGCGCTCTGTTATACGAGAGGGGTAGAGTACTGTTCGTATTACACTACTAACGGGTTATACAGATGAGAACATTGTGGGTAGTGCGCATTTCCAAAGCACACAGCTCATCCACGATGGCCAAAGCACAGCATCCACGACCGCGAAAAGCCAATATGTCCCCGGGCACGTGCCACGGTAGAGGTGCACCTTTGTTGTTGATGTTGTTGTTTTTGTTGTTGTTGTTGTTGTTGTTGTTGTTGTTGTTGTTGTTGTTGTCTTTGTTGTTGTCTTTGTTGTTATTTTTGTTGTTTTTGTTGTTGCTGTTGTTGTTGTCTGGGGCTCCCATATTGCTAAACTGCTCTATACTCTACCCAAAACTTACACTTGATAAGAGTAAACTTGAAAGGGCAACCCGGTAGCACAAGCCCATGGCCTATGCGTTCGAAAATCCATATTGCAACACAATGATAACAAGAATGCCATCGCGACGATTTTGGGTTGGTGAGGGATCCTCGTCATTCAGAAATATCCAGCCAGAAAATGCTACCTCTATCATAGCGCGCGTGAGCATAGTCGACCGCCTCAATTTACAAGCCGAAGCATCGAAGCACGCCCCCCCCCCATAACGGTAAGGTTAGGGTTCCGTTGTGGTGTGGTGTGGTGTGGTGTGGCGTGGTGTGGTGTGTCGCTGCTGTGTTGTGTTGTTGTTCTGGTCGACCCATGCTACTGTAGAGAGGTGCACCACTTTTTGTTTTGTGCAATTCATCAATCTAAGAGCTCTATACGGACCGAAGCCAGACCAATGCTACGGTAGGGGGGTTATGTTGTTTTACCCCCTTTTGGGCACTTTATTTCCAGTGGCTAGGTGTCACTCGCGCGACTGACCCCCGTGTTCCTTGCAGTCGCAGGCTTTCGGGCTGTTTAACGTTCCCGATATGAATACTGAAAGGGATGGTTAGCTACGCTACACCAAAAATAATCACCGAACGTGTTTTAGTCGGTGATGTACAGAGTCACTCGCGCGATATTATTGATATTGATATTGATATTGATAGCTCAGACCCCGTAGGTAGTGAAAATTGGGTACCGTAGCCTTGGTCGGTCCAAGAACTGTTTTTTCGGTAAAATCAATGTCCAACCCAATAAACAATCCCATGGCCTCTAGTTGTGAAAAATTTCACAATTTCGGAGCAAAACGAGTGTTGTTTGGAATGATATTTGGACCATTTGGGGGTTAAGGAGCCCCGTCGTTCAGAAATAAAAATGAAATCATCATCATGCACTTCTATCGTAGCACGCGTCGGTCTACCCCCCGACCACCACCCTGCGCATTCTAGCCTATCCATACTGTAGGTAAGGAACGAAAGAGATTTCCTGGGAACAGGTTGGTCTAAAGAACATACTGCATTCGTTAATTAGGTCTCAAATGTTGGCCGAAAATTATCCAAACCTCGGCGGGGTTAGGTTTCATTTTACCCGAAAAACTAACTATAATACCCTTTTAGCGTAGTTGGAATCCACTTTGTGTCTTGCCGTATACTGGTTAGGTATGGAGATCGTTGATTGCGTTGAAGACTCCTTTGTTCTGAAACCCAGGTTTCGAGTGATCTGTATTTGTGCATTCTCAAACGATATCTAGACCGTGGGACTGTCATTGCGTTGAAGTTTCCACGGACTTGCATTCGTTTTTTTTTGAAGCCCAGGGCTTGTGTCATCTGCAGAGTGCCGCAAACGCCAGGAACCCCCGAACATGTTTTATTTATGATCGGGGTAAGCGTGAAGTTCACCTCCCTCGAAGCTTTGCAAGAGTCAAACGTTGGTTGAAAGAAAGGAGCACAACATCTCACCCGAAATATGTGGTCGAGGAATCCGTTCGCGAAATCGACCAATAAACATTTCTGTGCCCTAGCCCTATAACAATGCATTATATTCGTAAAATTCCTTGATCAACGACTAAGCGGTAGTTTCTCATCTGAGGAGGTCAACCGGAAACATTTTTAGACCAAGGCTACGGTAGGGGGGTGGGCCCCTTTTTAAGGGCCTTATTTTACAGGGGCTCGGGGTCACTCGCGCGAGAAACCCCCCTGTCCCATGCGGTCGTAGGCTTTCGTATTGGTTCAATTTTTCGATATGAAGCCCCAATGGGATGGTTAGCTATGCTGCCCCGAAACAAAATCGCCTAGTTTTTTTTTTGTCAGTGAAGCACAGAGTCACTCGCCTCGGGCGAGTATGATATGGTATGGTATGATGTGATAGCTCAGACCCGGTACTGAAAATTGGGGGTAGCCCCCCATACCGTAGCCTTGAGTATTACCAGAAACGTGTTGACTCCAAAGGTGCAACCTCTGCCGTGGGATGAGTCTGATCAACATCTTGCTTCCCCTATCGTTTTCGATGCGTCCTGTATGATGCCAAGGTACCAGGGCAGCAGGTATTCTATACAAAGTTGTGGATAGTATTTTTATGTCGGGAGAATAGTTTCGATCTCGCGTGTCTCCTCCATTGAGAAACGGGTCATTACCGTTAGAATCATATTTGTATTTAACACCGATTTTCCCCCATTTTTCTCCCCCTCTCAATCTGGCTGTTGTTGGGGGATTTTCTCGCTCATCCCCGCCTATGTGGGTTTGGCTGAATTTCCCACCCATAAAAACTACTGATAGCGCTGCACAGCAGCATCGGCAATTTTCAAAGCCAGCAAAAAAAAATAACGCGGGTGTCGTTACTTGTAGTTGTTCGATTGCCCTTGCTCTCCGAATGAATTTCTATCAGGTTACAGCTGGTACCCCGACTCAAGAGAGGTATGGTTCGAACCCAAAGCACCTCCCATAACTATTAGTAGCGTTCTCTCTTAACTGTACCACTGTCCACACTAATTCCAAGTAACTCTGTTTTGGTTCAAGCCCATTGGCCCTCTCGTAGCCTGTGCCATTCTCTCTCCTCGAGTGGTACCCTTTCTCAAGTTGGGGTACCCACTATTGTATAGGAGTTGCGTGGGAGTGGTCTTTTGAGAGAGGTATAGGGCATAGGATATGCAGCTCCTCAAGTGAGGATCCAAGTAATGTTCGCGCACAGTTATGGTCTTGACAGCATGCGATTCTGAGCTAGCCTAACGGTCTGTTCGCGCGGATCTTTGGGTCGGTAGGCTTTTCGCGTTTTCGAGCTTCGAACACGTGCCTGGCGGGATCAAGGTGCGGCGTGCGTAGACCTAACCCCTAACCCTAACCCGGACCCCAAACGGGCCAGAAACGGGCGAAAAACGCGGCTGCGCCGCTTCTCGACATTTTTTTTTCTTTCCGATCTGCGGAACACGACATAGCCCTCGGCCAATGAGAGAGCGTAAAAACTACCTTCCAAGATCCGCGCAGCTTTCTTCATTATTAGCTCTGCTGGCATTTCCTGCCCTTCGCGGGAAGCTACATATGCACGTGCGCCATGGTCGTTGATGCCTACCGACGTGGTTTGTTCTAGTTTAGGCTTGGGCCCTTGAATATCCGTCCCCGTTTATTCAACGACTGTGTGCATATTTATGGCACACACGGGGTTTAGGTATGCCCCCTATTAACTTTATCTTCCATCATCATCGGCGTTTGTCTAATATTGTTTCTCGTTAGTTACCATGTTGCTTCACAACCAGCGTATATACCCCCGGCATGTTGACGTCAAGTAATATCGTTCTTAATTTATTCCGTACAACTCTGCCCGTAAATGTAAGCAACCTTTGAACGGTAATATTCCAGCAAAATGTTGCTTTTATGTATGGACATAGCAACGCGTAGAAGGTTTACCCGAGGGAAGACAGTGCCGTTACCGTTGTGGTTCGTTGCCGTCTGTTTGGACGCGTCGATTGTGGTTTGTTTGGAGACAAATGCTGCGGTGTAGAGGCGCACCAACCATTGGCTTTGCCTTTGGAGGGTCTCTACTTGAGGAGCTGTGTATGCCCCACACAAAACTTGACTTGTGGGTAATTTGAAAAAGTGAAAGTGCTCCCCAATGAACACCCTCGTGGCCTAGGTGAAAACACGAAACATATGAACGGATTTCCGCCGAGAGTCGGGGTAAGGGGCCCCCGCCGTTCAGAACAAAGTGTTTCAGCCAAAAGTGCTACCTCGACCGTAGCACGTGGCTGAACCGAACCAGAATCACGGACGTGGGCGTGCACCCGTCATGTTTTTAGGCCCCACAGTTGAGGAGTTCTACATCATTAATAGTATACCTCACACAAAACACGATTTTTTTTACGAAAAAAAAACAACGGTCAACCCACCTGATGAACAAGGAACAATCCCATGGCCTAGGTATACAACGGGCGAAAGTTACGGCGGAGAGGTCAACATTGGGACATTTTCTTTTTATTTTGGCCAGTGGCTCGGAATGACTCGCACGAGAAGCCCCCCCCTGTTTGTTTGCAGTTTTATTAAGCTTTTTCTGGTGTTTTAACTGTGCCACGTGAATCCGCAATGGAGGGGTTGGCTTCTCTGTGCCAAACAAGTCGCCTGAAGCCTTTTCGTCAGTTGAATCGACACCGGCTACGCTAGCGGTGAACAATTGTTTTTTGTGTGGCTCCTCACTTGAATAGCTCCCTAGCATAGCTCACCCAAAGACCGATCTTTGAGAAAGATGAAAGATCAACTCGATGAAAAGACTCATGGTATCTAGGTATTAAAAGGCGTTTTATGTGTGCAAAACAAGAATGGTCTGCCGACGATTTTGGGCTAAGCGAGCGGAGTGACTATTCCGAAACTGGTTTAAAAAAGGTGGTACCTCTGTCGAAACACGGTTGAAATCCCATTCAACCATTCAAAGCAAGGTCGACCTTCGGACGATTTTGAGTTAGGGAGCCCCGTCGTTCAGGAAGCTTTTCAGCCGAAAAGTGACTGATTCCACGACAGTCCCCCCCACCCCAAATCAGCGATATTGTTTAACGAACGCTTCCTGGCTGCTCGACACGAGGAATGATGCTATTAATACATATCTGCATCCGTTTATATTGTTGTTTGCCAACGGACTATTGAAGGATGACGTCGTGGTGGCAAAGGGCGCCGTACTTCCGGAGATACGGCAGGAAGCCGGTTTCAAAACCGGCGATTTCGTTAAAAAAAAGTTGGGGGGGCCACCGAAAAAAACGACTCAAGTGCCACCTCTTTCGTAGCACGCATCGAACGCTCATTCGGAACTGCGCCTGTGCCTCGGCAGCACCTGCTCAATGGGGACCATTTGTTACCGTGTGTCCCCTGTTCTCGAAGTGTATGTTCCGTTCTGTGTTCACTAACCTTCAGCATGTTGACATCATATCATAGAGTTCATCCTTTGGATATATTATGTTGCTCTTCAGAGTCATGCCACGGATTGGGTGCAGCGGACGTTTCTGCACTCCTAGCATGAGAAGACCAACATCTCTCACCCGAAACACGGCCTTCGAAGGCATTCGCATCTCGTTGTCGGACCAACAGTTCCATGTGCGCTATTAATAGTCCGAAAACAAATACTTCGAACTATACCCGTAAAGGCATCGGAGCAATGGGTAGTTGCTCACTTGATTAGCTCAAACCGACCAAAAACACCATTTGACCCAAAACCTTCTACCCCTACTGCGATACCGTGGGATGACTCAGTGGGTCTTTACCCTCGGCGTGTAGGCGTCATGTCATAGGGCTTATCCATAGTATTTGCTCTAATTCAACTTCGATCAAAGCTTTACTCCGGAGTGAAGTGGATGTTGGTGCCAAATGTGTTGCGCCCTCCTGTGTGTTTGAACCGTCGGTTCCTGTGTAACCACCCTCGTTATTTTTTACGGTAGTCAATGCGCGTGCTTCTGTTGTACCAGGTAAAGCCATCTCCCCTGGTTGAGGTTATAATATGACCGTCCCTTGTTTTTTTTGTGGCAATGCGGATGCTTCTGTTTGTACCTGGACGCGCGCTACGATGGAGGTGCGCCACGTTTTTCTTCTGAGGTCCCTCACTTTAGGAGCTGAAGGCAGCTGGAGCGCTTTTTCCGAGTCGCTCGAGATCTTGGCATTTATTAAGTTGTCTCTTACCCTGGGTGACATCACCATTAAGACATGTCCTTCTTTACCCAAAAATTGATTTGAGGCAAAGACAGTTCCCCCTGTGGAGACGTATGTTCCTTAATAGACGTTCGTGTCTGTTACACCCCGTGTAGGCGCACAACCAAGGCTGCGGTACAGGGGGAAGCCCATTATTTACAGCCGGGTTTGAGCACCTCGCCCGAGTCACTCTGTTCCTCAGACGCGTGCTACGATAGAGGAAGCACTTTTTTTTTTCAAAACGACAGGGCTCCTTAAGATGTTAACATGCACGCTATGGTGGAGGTGCACCATGTTGTTTCCGAGGCACCCCACATAAACATCTCTATGCCTCACCCAGCACCGGATTATTTTTGTAAACTCGAGTTCAACTCGATGACCAAACTCATGACCCAGGTTTTAGCACGTTTAGATTTGGAAAAGCACGAATGGCATTCCGAGGATGTCCGTTATAGGTTGAGGATCGCCGTCCTTCAGAAAATCGCTTTAGCCAAAAGTGCTACCTGTATCGTAGCACGGCACGCCGGACTGCACTGGCCATTCTTATTTTCCGATATGACTTTTAATGTGTACCTAGGGCATTAGTTCTTTCATCGGGTCTTGCACTTTCAGTTGTACTTAAAACTAGACGTTTGGTGAGTAATGGATATCTTCAAACAAGGAGCTCCAGAATAAACAATGGTGCATCTCTACCGTAGCACTTGTGTTCCACAATCTTACACACCAACACACCAACACTGAAACTCAATATTCAGACGATTTCTTGGACGCAGCGTTGCTGGTAAAATCACACCCATGGCGGTTGGCGGTGCCATATCGCAAAAAACAAAAACATGGAAGCTTAGGACCGCAAAAGGACGGGGGAGTCACTCGCGCGGGTGACCCCGACCCACTGGAAATAGAAGCCCCAAAAGTGGCCCCCCTGCTGTAGCCGTCCTTGGAAGGATGCAATCCACCTTTTACCCGGCTCGCCGAACACCTCACGGCGCTTCGTGCTTGGTGCAAGCAATGCCTGCCTGTTCGTGGAAACCCGACGTGCTCCGTCCCGGCATGGTAGGGATGCGAGGGTCTGTGGTCATACGACCTAGGGCCATGCACAAACTGAGTACACCCTCCGTGCCGCAGCCACGGTCGACTGTGGAATTACGGATGCCGATATCCCTTAGGACTACGCAGTGTGTAGAACAAACATGTACCAACCCACTGATCTGTACCTGGTACTATTTAGGTAATGCAAATCATCATATCTGTCTGACGTATGCGTACTTTCAATCTTCCCACGGCTCTTCGTTCGTTCTCAGGGACCTGTCTATGGACTGCGGACTTACGGATGCTGATATTTCCCAGATTAAGCGGTGCATGGATCACATCGGCCGTTCAGGGATCTCTGCTGTGTAAGTCGTCCATCTTGTTGGACTATATAAATAATTTCGCCGTTCGAAAATGTCTGCAAAACATGAGGTTCGTAGTGTATTGGTATCCTTGCCGTCCGACAATGTCTCTCGCTGTGTGCTTATTCCGCGCTGTTAACCTCCCGGTTGCAAACGTTATACCGTTGCGTTTCTCATATTTCTCGATCATTATGATGATGATCGGCGCATGCTGCGATATAGATATTTGAGCCCTCTATTTGAGGTATACCTCTGTTTGGCGAAAACGGTTTCTGGATGACGAGCCGACCCCTTAACCTATCAATAAGCCCAAGTCGTCGGAACGCCATTCTTGGTTTTGCGAAATGATTGTTTTTTATACCTGGGCCGTATGCCTGGGCCACGGATTGTTCATTGGATTCGGCTTCCAGTTTGCTCAGCATCAATTTTTGGGACAGGTATAGAGCTCCTCAAGCGAGGACCTCCAGAAAAAAATGGTGCACCGCTATCGCAGCATCTGTCGACTAATGGGACACGTGTGACATGTGTGACACAACATTCTGTCGAAGTGGTGAGCCATGTGGGACATGAGGATGTATGACGGGCTGGTGAAGTTGAAAGAAATCATACCCGTAGTAAGGCTACCCACTAGAGACATTTAATGATTTCGATGTTCGAGAGAGACGATAGATACAGCATGAGCTTGAACGGCCATCGAATTTGACTGGCGGCGTTCATATTTCATCCACCTTCCCAGACTGACTGTGCATGAGTAGCAGCCAAGGCTACGGTAGAGTATCATGGGTTATCGCCGTTTTTATTACCAGGTCTGAGCTATCAACCTCGACGACTGACTCTGTAGTAGTAGTAGTAGTAGTAGTAGTAGTAGTAGTAGTAGTAGCTGGAGTAGCAGTAGTAGCAGTAGTAGCAGTCGTAGCAGTAAAAGCAGTAGTAGCAGTAGTAGTAGCAATAATAGTAGCAGTAGTAGCAGTCGTAGCAGTCGTAGCAGTCGTAGCAGTCGTAGCAGTAGTAGCAGTCGTAGCAGTAGTAGTAGTAGGAGTGGTAGTAGTAGTAGTAGTAGTAGTAGTAGTAGTAGTAGTAGTAGTAGCAGTAGCAGTAGCAGTAGCAGTAGCAGTAGCAGTAGCAGTAGCAGTAGCAGTAGCAGTAGCAGTAGCAGTAGCAGTAGCAGTAGCCGTAGCCGCGCGGCAGCGGCAGCGGCAGCGGCAGCGGCTGCTGCCGCCGCAGCCGCAGCCGCAGCCGCAGCCGCAGCCGCAGCCGCAGCCGCAGCCGCAGCCGCAGCCGCAGCCGTACGTAGCCGTAGCTATAGCCGTAGCCGTAGCAGTAGCAGTAGCAGTAGCAGTAGTAGTAGTAGTAGTAGTAGTAGTAGTAGTAGTAGTAGTAGTAGTAGTAGTAGTAGTAGTAGTAGTAGCAGTAGCAGTAGCAGTAGCAGTAGCAGTAGCAGTAGCAGTAGCAGTAGCAGTAGCAGTAGTAGCAGCAGCAGCAGCAGCAGCAGCAGCAGCAGCAGCAGCAGCAGCAGCAGCAGCAGGAGCAGCAGCAGGAGCAGTAGCAGAGGAGTAGGAGTAGGAGTAGGAGTAGTGGTAGTAGTACTAGTACTAGTACTAGTACACTACTACTAGTACTAGTACTACTAGTACTACTACCAGTAGTACCAGTAGTAGTAGTGGTAGTAGTAGTAGTAGTAGTAGTAGTAGTAGTAGTAGTAGTAGTAGTAGTAGTAGTAGTAGTTGTAGTAGTACTAGTAACTAGTAGTACCAGTAACTAGTAGTACTAGTAGTAGTAGTAGTAGTAGTAGTAGTAGTAGTAGTAGTAGTAGCAGCAGTAGCAGTAGCAGTAGCAGTAGCAGTAGCAGTAGTAATAGTACTAACCCGACTAATAAGACCATTAGTACCAATAGTCCTTAAAGTACTATTAGTACTAACAGTACCAATAGTGTATATCTCCTCAAGTTAGGAGCCTCAGAAAAAAATGGCGCACCTCTACCACCGTAGCGTGCGTCCTGCCGACGACGCCAGTGTTGTAAGGTTGGGCAGTATGGACCTGCGAAGGGACCGACTAGTACCGCGATGGAGTCATCCCACGCTTGGGGCGAAGAAGTTTTAGAGCTTCTACTATGAGAACCTCAAGTATCTCACCCGAGACGTGATGACTTCGAAGGCATTCGGTCCAGCAACCCGACCATCATTTATTGTGCGTTAGTCCGAAAACGATTGATTACTCTCGCAAAAATATCATGCGAACCGCTAGTTATAGTTCCACACTTTGGGAGCTCAACCGGTCAGAAACGTTTGACCCTAAACCTTCAACCCCTACCGTGGAATGACTCTATGCCGGGAGTGCCCCTGGCTCTGTGCTGATCCCGCGCTACGAGGGTTGCTAGGATGATGAATAGACGAACCTAGAAACTCGTGTGTGCTGGTCGGTGTTACTTGCCCGGTTACTTGCGCGGTGGCCAGTTGTCTTGAGTTTCACGACATATTGTTTTATGTTATACCTGGTTATAGCTTATAGAAACGCCCGTGTTCCCCCTTCTCGACTTACGACACCCCCGGGATTATAATAGAACCACATCCCGAAGGGAACCTTGTATTTTGTATTGGCTTAGCTTACTTGCTGTCCGCCCAATGCCTTCTGGCCGACGGGGTGACGTAGCCGTTCGTTGAGGGAGGTGATAGCGCCTGCCAGGTAAAAACGGGGACAACCGCTGTAATTCATAACACCGCGCCGGGGGAAAGGGGATACCCCATAGCACTTAAACATGGCCCGTGGGATTATCTGTATGGCCTCCAAGTAAGTGGCATACTCCGAAGTACGTTTTCCCTCACACGGATCACCTTTTGAATGAGGCATGGAGTGAGGCATGGTATGAGGCATGGTATGAGGCATGCAGCTCCTCAATTGACGAGCCTGAAAGAGACGAACTTGGTGCTTTAATCCAATTTTGACTGGATTAAAGTATAGCGACCAAAAATACCACGATTGCGATGTTTTCAAGCGCGAAACCGTAGCGGTAGAGCGCACATCAGTAGGAGTAGGGCCATGATGTACCCGTCCCGTACGAGCCTTTGAGCGTTTGTCGTCGTTCGGACACCAATTTTGTCATCGCCAACCAGCAGTGGCCGATGCCGTAACCCTCCATTTTGGTCGTCAGTTTTTCCCTCTGTAGTCTGAAGACCAAGGCTACATACAGTACGGGAACTACTCCCAGTTTTCACATCCAGGTTTTTCACCACTCGCACTCTCGAGCGAGCGACTCTGTACATCACGTACGGAAAGGCGCCATGAATAGGCGTTTTTCTGCCCGCAGCGTAGCTTACCATGCCATTTAGGATTTCATGTCGCACAAATAGAACGGCACGAAACCTTAACATCGCAACGGGAACATAGGGTCACTCACTCGCGCAAGCGACCCTAAGCCACTGCAAAACAATAGCCCCTGCAAAATTGACCTCAAAGTTGACCTCACTACTGTTCTGCCCCTCTTGAAATGTATATATAAACATCTACCTGGTATATATGATGGTGGACCTCGGTTGGCACCGACGCCTTAAAACGTTATATGTAAATTGGGGTTGGCGTTGGTTGCCAACGACGCTGTAAAACGGGTCAATCACTGCGTGAGCTAGACAACCAGGGTACCTTTTTTTTTTTCTAGGGGGGGGGGGTCACGATGATGGTTGTCGAGTTAGATCATATTGTGCGGGGTGGAGAACCCTAACTCCGCACAAGGGGAACTGTGGTATCACGTAGTGTGAACATGGTAAGGCACCCACGAGGCAGTTACATAGTAATACCCATTGCTGTCTCTGGAATGGCCACACCAGAAAACAAAGCAACTCATTGGCGCTATCATCCATTAGCAGCAAAGTGGGTACAAGGTGCCGAAGTCCGTCTTACGAGCGGATGCAGTTCACCCTTCATGCGTGATTCGCCGAACACCTCACAGCGCTTCCCGTTTGGTGCAAGCAATGTCTGCCTGGTTGGTGAAAACCCAACGTGCTCCGTCCCGCGATAGTAGGGATGCGAGGGTCTACGGTCATACGACTACGGCCATGCACAAACTAACTACCTTCCCCCCCCCCCCCCCCCCGCTACCGTTCTGCCTGGTTTGATGAAAACCCGACGTGCTCCTTCCCGGCATGGTAGAGATGCGAGGGTCTATGATCATACGACTACGGCCATGCATGAAGAATGTCGACCACACCCTACCGTAGCGATGGTCTGAAAAGGGTTAATACCTCTACCGTACGGTGCGTTTCATGGTTGTGCAAACATTATTGCTGAAAAACTGCCCTTATTTCCCCTTGACTGCCGGCTGCCTCGCACCGTCCCGCGGCCGACCAGGAATCTGAGCCACAATTCGCTGACGACTCTGCCCGAAGACATGTTTCAGGGTTTGCCGGTGCTGACCTACTTGTGAGTGGCGCCAAAGCGTCGTGTTAGGGGCGCTCTAATACGTTTTGAATATCGCGATGTTGATAGCCTAGACCCTATGTCTGTCGTTATGGTATGTTGTAAGCAGGAACTGCTGTGAATGATTAGTACAAAGAATAGTCAAATGATAGTACAAAGAACAGTACAAGGAATAGTACAAAGAATAGTACAAGGAATAGTACAAAGAATAGTACAAAGAATAGTACAAAGAGTAGTGCAAAAAAGAGTACAAAGAATAGTACAAGGAAGAGTACAAGGAATAGTACAAAGAATAGTACAAGACGCGTGGTGCGATAGAGGTAGCAGTTTGCGGCCAAAACATGTTGTGAACGACGAGGCTCCTTACCCTGCTCCAAAAACCGTCGGAATGTCGTTCTTTTTTGTAATGCATGCATTTCTATGGCTAGACCATCAGATTTTTGATCGCGGAGGAGGGGGGGGGGGGGGGAGGCACTTTTGTCGTTATCTCAATAAGTTTTTGGGTTGGGTAAGGAATATATCTGCTCAAGGAAGGAGCCTCAGAAAAACTGTTGCACCTCTACCACCGCAGCATATGGCATTTCCAACACCCAAACAGGTGCTGCTACTGAAGGCCGCTCAATGCATGCCCATCTACTTTGTGCTCATGACGCGTGTTACACGGTGGTAATACTGGTGTAATACTGGTGCACCATTTTTGTTTGGTCTGGGGCTCTCTTCTTGACAAACTACCCTATACCCCACCCAAAAACTTGCTTGTTAACAGAGTAAACAGAGAGGACAACAAACCCAATTGCCTAGGCGTTCCAAAAAATCATGTTGTGCAAAACAAGAATAACATTGCGACGATTTGGGGTTAGGAATCCTCGTCATTCAGAATTTGTTTAGCCATAAAACGGTGTACCTTAAATTCCTCCATCGTAGCACGCGTCAAAAACAGCAACATGTATGCGAACATGCGACCCCATCAACGCTCTCCCCCTCTGTGTGTTGCCAGGTATATTTCCAACAACAAACTGGAATCTCTGCCCGGGGACATCTTCAAGTACTTAGGAGGCGTCTACCTGCTGTGAGTAACGACTCCTCCCTTCGTAGGGAAACGTTTCAAGTTTGGGGCCAGACGGTTCTGAGCGATGTGACCGATGTGATCGGTTGAGCACCTCAAGTGTGGAACTATAGGTTATAGTACGATATTTTTACGGGAGTACTTATTTTAGGACCACCACGTAGAAATATTGGCGGGGTTGCGCGAACGAATATCTTCGAAACCATGTTTCGCGTGAGGTATTGAACCCCCCCCGTGTTATAGGAGCTCAGAAACGTCTGCTGCACTTGTAGCGTGGGATGTCTCTAACGAATTAGCGTTTTTTGTTTCCTGTCCAACAACGTGCGGCGTGATGCTCAGAAATGATTAATGCACGGGAAGTGTGAAGACCACTCGAGACAAAACGTGAATATACGACAACAAAGACGATGATGCACAGGTAGAGAGAGAAAATCTCCCGAAACCCCAATCGCATGGGTTCTACAGCTACCTGCATATCTATCAGGCTGCATCAAATCTCCCAAACCCCCACCATCACGATTGCTACACCTACCTGGCGTATCTATCATACTGCGGCTAAGTCCCCCCCCCCTTGACCGTAACGCCTTTGAACAGTATAAACGATGCTTTGTCCCGGCGCTTGCTACGATGGAGGTAGCACTTGAGCTGATTTGTTTCCAAAACCACGAGGCCCCTAAACCCAAACTCGTCGGAAATTTCGCTGTTTATTTGCTACATTTTCCATTGGACACGTAGACCATGAATTGTCCTTGCTCCTCAAACCGGATTTTATGAGAAAAAAAAAAAGAGATCCCCAAGTGAGGAGCCTCAGAAAAACATTAATAGCATCTCTGTCGTAGCAGGCGTCTGTCGGAAGGGGATGCGTCATGTCGATGGTCAAATGGCTCAGGCAAGCACCAAAATGACAAGCCCCTCCCCCGCCTCCTCCCCGTGAGCACTACCAAGGACTCGTGGACACATGCTACGGCAGAGGTACCCCGTTTTTTTTCTTTCTGGGCGGCGCCTCTCTTGAGGAGGCACTTTTACCTCGCACGGGAAAAGTAACTATTTTGACGAAAAAATAAGTGAAACCCGATAGAAAAAAATCATGGCCTTGGTTTAAGAAACGTTTTATGGATTCATCAGCGGCAACGACATTCCGACGAGAATGGGTTTAAAGGAAGCCCGTCATTCAGAAACAAAAAAGTAGAGGGAAAAAAGTGCCACTACCGACGCGTGAGCTCCGATTGAGGTGCACCACTTTTTTTCTGAGGTTCGAGTCATCCCACGATGAGGGTTGCAGTTTTTGAGCCAAAACGTCCCTGTGCGATTGAGTTCCTCATGTGAGGAACTGCCGGTCCATGAAGTAATTTCACGAATACATTATATTTTTGGACTAAGGCATAGAAGCTTGGTCGGGTTGTGCGAACGAATGCCTTCGAGGTAATTTTTCGGGTGAGATATTGAGTTCCTCATGTGAGGAGCTCAGGGACTCATGCTGTGCACCCCTACAGTGGGATGGTTCGTTCATCGATTTGGAGGCTTACGACTTCTCCCAGAAACTGATTTGGCGAAACATAAAACTACTACGGGATGAAAAATCACATGGTCTAGGTTGATGATGAGAACCATGCAAAACAATGGCCTAGCTCCGACGACTTTGGGTTAAGGAGTGGTTAAGGAGCGGTTAAGGAGCGCCGTTGCTCAGAAACTATTTTGATAGAAATAAACCGCTGCCTCTATCGTAGCACGCGTCCATGCTGCAGTAGAGATATAACTATTTGAAGTATTTGAGGCCCCTCGCTCGAGGAGCTAGCTGTACATTCCGCTCACAATTATCTTCTGATGAAAATATTTGCGCAAACCAACGGACGGTCAGTCTCTCATGGCCTGAGGTATACACAACAGAAAATATTGCGAAACAAGAATCGCATTCCGAAGATTTTGTGCCAACCCCCTTTCGGACTTCGGCGGGGAAATTGTCGTACCGCAAACTGGACGACCAAGGCGTCTGCCACACGAAGAAATCCGAGTTGCTGGGGTAGGAGATGTTCAAAAAAACACTACTTAGGGAGCTGGCAGATAGGCGTGAAGCATGATGATACTGGTGTAGGCTCTTCCTGATGGATGCTCGATCTAAAAACCGCACTCATCGTTGCTGTTTCGGTCGATATAAAATGGGCCTCAAAAAAGGTCAAGGATGCCCCGTCGTTCAGAGACAATAATGTTGCCCCAAACTTTCTACCCCTATCCCAGAACGCATCGAAAAAAATATCCAAAGAACCATCATCTAACGGAACCCCGGTGTCCTTGGAAAAATGTCGGATCAGCGCTACGGTAGGGGAGGGGGTACGGCCCCTCCTTTCACTGTCAATCTTAGACGACTCGGGCGATCGGCTCAGTACCTTCTCGGAACGGATCCAAACATGCCTCCTCAGCGGATGGCCTAACGCACCATTCCATGGTGGTGCATGTCGCGAAGCCGAGAAACACGCAGCAGGTAGGCCCTCGCGCGATGGTTGCACTGGGCTCATGAAAAATGAGGCGCTAAAAGGGACCACCGTGCCCTACCCTTGGTCATCGAATCACCGTCAAAGGTGGGACAGGGTGCCTCATGGCATGGGCGGGGCCGATGCTGAAATGGTCATAGTGTTTCGACGCTTTTCTTATACCAATACTCCATAATACAGAGGAGGGACACCCGGTGGCCAGGACTACAAACGGGAGATATCCCGCTTTTCACTAACGGGGACACTTGCGACGGTGCAAGGTGGCCCAGGGTAGGTAGGAGGGTCACGTTTGGGGCCATGTGTGCGTTGGCTCGGTATAACTCGCGCGAGTGACCCCCTGTTCCTTCGAGATGTTTACCCTGCGTGCTGTTTGCCATTTTCGATATGAACCCGCAAGATGGAATGGTAAGCTACGCGGCGCCAAAATACAAAACGCCTGAATTGTTTTTGTCGGTGAGGTAAAAGAGTCACTTGTGCGAGTGCCTCAAACCAGGCAGTGAAAATTGGGCTACCCCCCCTACCGCAGCGTTGGTGTTGTGCAGCTATTGTCTTCCTATGGTCCTTACTTGAGCGAGTACCTCCGTGTGCCTTGCCCAAACCTCATCCTTGTGAAAGACAATGAACAAGTAACATCCATGGACAATCCTATGGGCATGGTGTACAGCTAATACTTTTGGAAACGCCAGCGACCCCACAGATATTCGGTGGTTCCTCATGTGAAACAACACATTGTACGGAAACCGTTCGCTCCTACCCCTAACACAGCATGCAACCGACAACTAAACTTACCCTGTCGGCGCAGCGAGCGATGCATATCAGGCGAGACCGAAAAACTAATGTCGAGACCAAAAGTAAACAGGGCAGCCTCTCCCGCGAGCCCTGTGAGTAATCTCCTTTTAGATAGCTTTGGTCCCACATGGGGGTGATTTTCTTTAACGCGCTGACGTCACCATCCTGCCTGCCTGCCTGCCTGCCTGCCTGTCTGCCTGCCGGCCTGCCTGCCTGCCTGCCTGCCTGCCTGCCTGCCTGCCTGCCTGCCTACCTGCCTGCCTTCCTGCCTGCCTGCCTGCCTGCCTACTTGCCTGCCTGCCTGCCTGCCTGCCTGCCCGCCTGCCTGCCTGCCTCCCTGCCTGCTTCCCGCCGTTGCGTGGAATACGATACGCTCCCCGGCGAGCTAGAGAGCTGCAGTACAACGAATTGACCGCCCTGCCGCCCCGCATTTTCAACGGCATGACGGCGCTAACGAGACTGTAAGTTTTATTAAGTTGATGTTGCTGTCAAGTTGCAGTTAATGTTGCGATTGATGTTGCAGTTGATTCTTCAGTTGATGTTGCAGTTGGTGCCGCAGTTGATGCTGCAGTAGGTGTTCAAGTTGCATCGTGCGCGTCAAGTACAAATCATGACGAATTTACCGAAATTGAAGAGCACTGCAATCCAGAGGAAAAAAACACGACAACCAAAACCGATTTGACGCAAAAAAATCTCCCTTTAACCCCCCCCCTGTTCATCTCATGTATAGGTGAAGTGTTTGAACTTGCAGACGCCTGTTACGATAGAGGCGGCACTTTTTTTATTTCGGCACTCCTTAGCCCAATATCGTCGCAATATCATTTCGCTACAAAGTATTTTTTTTTTGTTTTTTATCTGGTGTATCAGATCGTTCATCCTATTGCACTTTCAATTTTTTTGTGAAAATCAGTTTTGGGGGCTACCCCAACCCTAACCCTAACCCATAGGGCTCCTCAAATGAGGTTCCTTACAAAATAATCGGTGCGTAACATGTCTATGCATTTGAAGTTGACGTCCGAGGGGTTTACGTCAATGTTGAGCTTGCCGTTGCCGCTTTTATTCTGTCTAAAATACACCGTGGTACTAAGTTGAAGTTGCTGTTCCTGGTGCTGGTGGTGTTGCAGCTGAATTCTAGGTTGGAGCTGCCGATGTCTCTTGTTCGTGTGTGTGCAGTTCGGGCTTACTATACTGCTATACTATGCTGAGATGCTGCAGTTGCAAATGCAATTTGAAGTTGTCGACGTTCCGATTTGGAATTGCCGTTTTCTTCGTCTGTATAGCGGCAGAGTCGGGTTTTCTGGCCGCCTAAGTGATTTTGCGGTTGAAGTTGAAGTTGACGTTAATGTTGTAGTTACGGTGCGCTGAAGGCTAAGGTTCAAGGTTGGGGTTGACGCATGGCCTTCTAGTATTTGCAACATAGACCAAAAGAGTCATTCCACGGATGATTCCACGGATGGGGTGCAGCAGACATTTCTGAGCTTCTAACGTGAGAAGCTCACTATCTCACCGAAACATGACTTCGAAAACTTTTGTTCGCCCATCCCAACCAACACTTCTATGCGCTAGTCCTGTTAGTAGAACAAATACACTCGGAAAAAATATCATGTTAGCCCAGGGTAGTACCACACTTGAGGGCCTCAAGCGGTAACATAAGGTCAGAAACGTTTGGCCTAAAGAGCGCAGCCTATACCGCGAGATAGCTCTTTGTGGCTGAATCATTTCCTGAACGACGAGGCGGGCTCCTCAATCCAGAATCGCTGGGATTCCAATCTTGCTTTGCAGCTGATATTTTCGTGTACCTAAGCGATGAGATTCTTCATAGGATTGCCTTTTCGGTTTTCTCAAAATCCGGTTTTGGGTGGCGTTTTGAGCTTACCAACTGCGGGGGCCCCCAGAAAATCGTTGATGCCCCTCTACAGCCTCCACCGTACTGTTAACAGCATGTGTTCGTGACGTTCAACGTCGGCGGGTAGCTTGTCGGTCTAGTTGAGGAGCCCAGTCCGTCCAAGAAGTTCTTTTGGCTGCCAAGGCTGTGGTAGGGGGGTCAGTTTTGAGGGATTTTCTTTGCAGTAGTTGGCTCGGGGTCACTCGCGCGAGTGACCCTTCTGTTCCTTGGCGGTCTTAAGCTTTCGTGAAATTTTAATTTTGCTGTATGAACCGGCTGGCGCAATGGAATGGTGAGCTACGTTGCGCTAAACACATCACCTCAAGTCCTTTTGTCAGTGAGTTACGCAGTCACTCGTGCTAGTGGTGAAAAGCCGGTGGTGAAAATGAGGGCACGCTTCCTAGGTTCTATCGTGGCCTTGATCTGGGGCTAAAACCGTTTTCGGATGACGGGGCTCTTTTAACCCTAATTCGTCGTGTTTTAATTGTCTGTTTATCACCAATGTTCGTAGTGTATACATTGGCCCCGAGATTGTTCATCGGGTGTTGTAGTGGTTTTACTTTTGTCCGGATCAGTGTTTGGGAGAGATATGGAACCCCTCTGGTGAGAAGCCTCAGAAAAACGTGTACACCTCTGTCGTCATTGCATGTGTCTTTCTCAATCATAGCGCGCGTCTGAAATAGCGTCGGCGGAATCCTTTTCAACTAACGCCTGCCGGTTAATTAACCGGTGCGGCGTGGCCGCTATCTCGCGGATGCAAGATTAACCGACTAGAAAATATTTGACTCGTCTCCCTGTCACCCCTAACTAGCATGATGGTTGCGGTAAAAGGGTTTGAGCATGCTCTCCTAGCCATGCCCCGACTATCCCTGACGTCGCATGAAGCGACGCCCACCGTTTACGCTTCACCTAACGTCAGACGGTTTATTTCTCGTCGTTGCGTTGCCTTTCTCCCGCTGGCGCCACAGGAGATTAATCAAGAGGCACAAACTCATCGGCTGAGCGTGATCGTAGTGCTCGGGTTAGAGTTGAACTATGGTCGTCCAATGTCCCTGAAATTGACTGAAATTACATCGCCGGTCCTACCTTCGACTAATGTCTGGTGTTGTGCCCTTCGCTTACAGCTAACGCCTGCCGGCCCATTAACCGATGTTGCGCGGTCGTTGTTTGCTGGTGCAACAGGCGATTAGACAACAACAAACTCACCTCTCTGCCGGGCATAATATTCCACGCTACACGGTATCTGTCAGTACTGTGAGTGGTCGCACAATACGTCCTGTACTCGCCAAGAGTGATACGAGCGTGTTTGCGTACGGCTAGTCTTGCTAAATTTTGATTAGATTTGTTCTATGAAGTTGTTTTAGACGTTCGACAACATGCGGCGTATGTGTTTGAATAGTATCGCTAGCTCAGCTCCCTGCCGAGCGTGGATTCCCATGCTACGCGCACCTTGTCAGTACTGTTGAGTTACTGTCCTTCACTCGTGAAGGCTGACACGTTTCTTCAGGCCTGGCCCTGCTACATTTTCTTTAGACTTGTGTTATGGTGCGTCGTATGATGTGTGTACGAAGGTGTAGAATAAGTAATGCGTCATATTTCTAACATACTTTGGAGAAGGAGGATTTTATACTGACATTTTTGTTCAGGGTGATTTACATGAGTGCTGCTTCTGTTGTTGTTATCGTGGACCAGGCAATTCCAAAACAACCTGCTGGAGTCGCTGCCCCTGGGTGTGTTTTATCCGACACCGGAACTTGTTTACATGTGAGTACCCCAACGGGCTACGCAAAACAAACGCGTGCTACTGTTATACGGGTAACACCTTTCCCCCAAATTTAATTCCAACCGACGGGACTCCTCAAATGCACAGACTACCGGGCATTGCCTGAATATCCTTTGTGGTCGTCAAAATAAAATGTATTCTGTACCTAGGCCATTCAATTTTCATCGGTTTGAACCTTCGTTTTTCTTATAAGTATGGTTTAGAGTGAGGTACAGAGCTCCGCAAGCGAGTAGTCTTTTTTGTTTTAGGTGCGCCCCCATCACAGCACACATCGACATCTAGTTTTAGACATAAATTCGCGCGACGTCTTTACCATCGAACCGACGCCCGCCGTTGAGTAACTGATGCCTTGATTGGATTTCAAATCGAGAGTTCCGAGATCACCTTCCGTCACTAGTCGGCTACATGCATCGCCAACAAAACGGTATGAATTGCAACACTCAGCATCAACTACTTTATCCCCCCCTAAACATAGGGACTCCTTCCGAGGTGGCTGAAGCGCGATTATATATATATATATATATATATGTTGTGTCCGCACCCGACCGAGGTTCATCTATTGTACAGTATACTCCTCTTTCAATTCTCAACGGATGCACACAAAGGAACGACACTTACATATATCCTGCTGCACGAGATCGTGGCGATAACTATACTATCGTTTTGGTCGAAATCACAGACATTTAGCTGACGCATCAGTAGTTCATGTGCGGCGGAGAAAACGGTGAACGCTGTTGATGCCTGTTGTTTTCGTAGACGGTGCTATATAATCAGCACGGAGCGTCCCTTCGTTGTGTAAATCGATGTGGAGAAAAAAGGTTCATACTTTCTTCGATTGGTTTTGTGCTAATCAATGTGCAGAGTAAATGTCGAGGCTCATAACCTGTTGAAACGGTTTGATGCAAATCGCCCTCTCAGATGAGGCTCGTGTCATCTTGGAATAGTTTTGAGCCATTCGATGTGTAGATCAAAGGTGGATACTCACAAATTGTTGAAAGTTTTTTCCAAGCGATCTGCAGATCAAAGGTCGAGGCTCATAACCTGTTGGCATTGGCTTGGTGTCTCTTATTCATCTCTTGGTGCGCCGTAAGTGAACGTCGTCGATTCCTGTTGTTGTCAGTGCTGTAATACAGAAAACAGTGGGCGTTGATGCCTACACTGCCAACGCGTGTCTCGATCATGTGTCGAGACTCATAACCCGTTGGGATGATTGGATGCCAATCGATGTGTAGATCAAATATCGAGGCTCACAACCTGTTGGAACGGGTTAATGCCAAGCAATATCTCGATTGAGGCTCTAAACCTGTTGGAATGATGTTGAGCCAATCGATGTGAAGATTAAATGTCGATGTCTATGACCTGTTGTATTAATTTCATGTCTATCGATGAGTAGATTAAAGGTCGAGGCTCACAACATGTTGTAATGGTTTTATGCCACTTCCGCATCTCTTTGTGCGCTTTACGTGAACGCTGTTGTTTCCTGGTGTTGTCATAGACAGTGCTCTTGTAGGCGTTATACGTTTAGGTACCTAGTGTCAATCGATGTGATGATCAAACGCCGAGGCTCATAACCTATTGTAAGGATTTGATGTCAATCGATACGTATTCAAACATCGAGGTTCAAAACCTGTTGTAAGGGTTTGATGCCCGCTCTGCATATCGTCGACCGCCTTATTCGAATGCGGTTGGCTCCTGATGTTGTTTTAGGCAGTGCTGTCTGCAATAATAGCCGGTGCGTTGATGCCTAGCGCCAATCGATGTGCAGATCGAATTCGAGGCTCATACCCTGTTGAAACAATGTTATACCACCTCTGCATCTCCTCGTGCCAGTTGTGCGAACGTTGATGACTCCTGAGCTGTTATCGTTGACAGCGTTAGAATAGACGGTGAGAGTTCATACCTGTTAGTAGTACTAACCGATACGTAAATCAAAGGTCGAGGCTCAAAATCTTTTTGAGCGGCTATGTACCCCCTCTGCAAATTTCCGTGTGCAGGGTTAGGCGCTTACTTTTTGGTAGCGGACCTGAAACTGTTTTTTTTTTCCAATCCCCGCTTGTATTTTCCCCTGTGTTGATCTTGGATGTCGATGGGACGGCGGCTAAGGACAGTGGCTTGGACTGGAATAAGACGACCATACTGCTGCCAGCCGCATGCTTTTCTAGACGCCTGATGAGACTATCACCTCTCCGTCGCTTTACGTAGTGGGTTCCAACAGCGTTGACTTGTTCGATACTTGACGTCCAAACCTAAAGACCCTTTCAACTACAACAAACAACTACATTTTTTTTTTTTTTTTTTTTCAAAACCGTCAGATTTATCCCCTTGAAGGATTTATAGCTTACATGCACAAATTACCCCCCCTCCCCCCCCCCCCCCCCCCCCTCCAAACCCGCTCGCTTTTGATCAAAACCAGGCCCCCACGTCCTTCAAAACTCCGCCCCCCCCCTCACCGGTTATTCGACTTACAAGATTCACTTGATAAAAGGATACATTTCCCTCCACAGCAGTCAGATTTTGCCCCCCTCAGAAACGGGTTTTATAGTTTCCGCGCACAGACTGACTAGAATCACCCTGTTGACCCTAATAGCTACACTGTAGTTGTAAGGGGAGTCACCGACCTATATCCTTAATGAGGACACACAACTCGTAATACGCGCGATCGGAGTATCACACACAGCTTGCAAAGATGAGTTTCGACGAAATCTTCGATCTCACAGCTGGAGTGTATTTTCATTTTTTATAATAAATAATAGTTGTGCTCGGCCGCAAATACTCATTAGTCGTCCACAAGCATCTAGTGGCATCGGTGTTTCACCCAGTGGTTGTCTGTAGACACCTAGTTGCACAAGGTTTTCGAACAGTAGTTGTCTACAACTTGCATAGGTTTTTAACCTAGTAGTTGTGTGCAGGCAACAAGTTGCACAACTTTTCCAAACAGTAGCTGTCTACAGACAACTAGTTGCACAACTTTTCGAACAGTAGTGTTTGTCTACAGACAACTAGTTGCACAACATTCTCAAACAGTAGCTGTCTACAGACAACTATTAATAGTTGCACAACTTTGTCAAACAGTAGTTATCTGCAGACAACTTTTCTTTCTGCAGACAACTACTCAAAAAAATCTGTGAACGAACAGTTTTCAAGGCGCAACAACTTTATTCCGTGAGCTGTGACACCGCCGTCAAAAGTTGAAAGTTGTTGAGCCTGGAACTATTTGTCCACAGCTGTTGCAGCAGGGTATGCTGGTTTTACGTCGCCACACGCCGTGCTGTTTGCACACAACACACACCCGCACGGCAGTTGTCTGCACAACTACTCGCTACTGCCAACATGTCAGCTACCAGCAGTGAACCACCAAGTGTGCCGGGGGATGGCGGAGGAGCCGGCGTGTCGGCAGCATAAACAGTGACAACACACTCGCGAAAACAATAGAATATATGCAATCACGTGGAAGATGTAAAGAGGAATAGCAAATGTTTTCGTTTGGTGTGGCAATCGGAAGTAGCACATATCGATCGGGAGTAGCACATATCGAACAATGTACACGTTGAGGTTGTCCGCAGGCAGCTAAGCAGACAACAGATAGTTGTGCGCGGCCGCAAAATACTCAGTAGTTGTCTGCAAACAACTAGTTGCATAGGTTTTTTACCCAGTATTCAACTGCAGATAACTGGTTTGTCAAGTTTTTCAAACAGTAGTTGTCTACAGACAACTAGTTGATCAGGTTTTTCACCCAGAAGTTGTCTGCAGACAACTACCTGCACAAGTTTTTCAAACAGTAGTTGTCAACAGACAACTAGTTGCACAACTTTTTTCAAACAACAATTGTCTAGAGACAAGTAGTTGCACAACTTTTTCAAACCGTAGTTGTCTACAGACAACTAGTTGCACAACCTTTTCAAACAGTACTTGTCTACAGACAACTAGTTGCACAAATTTTTACAACAACGGTTGTCTACGGACAAGAAGTTGCACAACTTTTTCATACCGTAGTTGTCTGCAGACAACTAGGTGCACAACTTTTTCAAACAGTAGTTGTCTGGCAGACAAACACTAGTTGTAGTTGTATAGGGCGTGAAAGCTTCGCTTTCCTTTTCCGACGTCTGACGTCCAACGTTGTTTGATGCTACCGCAATGGTGGTTTGCTCGATTGATGCCGATGACTCCCAAAAGCGCGGCTTTTGTGCATAACCCACTCAAAACTTTGTTTCCCTTTTTCTATAGCCGACCTCCATTTTTGTTTCCAATTTCTGTGTGCTACTTATTGCCTGTTTTTCAATGTCGGATGCCAATGGAATGGTGGCGCACGAACGCGGCTTGACAAACGATGAACACACCGCCCACCGCACGCTCTTTCTCGAAGCTTGATAATACCCCATTCGTCGGTCGATATACACCATGGGTCTAAAAGTACTCTCAACCGTTTTGGACAACCGACCCCCAAAACTTGAACAAGTCGCACAGATCAGACCTTTGTACATGACCTGTCTTCCAGGGTAGAAGTTCCTGGTTGGTATGATGTGCGTGGCTTATAGATCATGTTGTCAACTAAGAGCCAAATGACCTGAACGATCTAGCACATGTTCGCTGGGTGTGATACGTGCTTCACAGATCCTGCACACTATGTAATGAAAGACAAGACATATAGTCTCTGTCTTAGAATTGGCGACCTCAGAGCCCCACAGCGGCACGGTAAAAATCATGGACGTACGTGAAATCGTACATTTGAGACAATAATAAGTTGAAAAGGAAGCACAGGCAGACGTGATACACTGCCGACCCATCGCATACCCTCCTGAGACGACCTCTACGAAACACAGTACCATTTACCTCACGAAGTAAAATCACCCTCGCGATCAATAGTGATGACATCGCATATATATATGACATCACATACCCACCTCGCCTGATGTATTTGTAGGACGTATCTCTGACTTAAAATTGACGACCGCAGAGCCCCACATCGACAAGGTAAAATCATAGGCGTGGAGTCGTACATTTATTTGAGACAAAAATAATTTGGAAAAGGAAGCACAGGCAGATGTGTTATAATTGCGGTAAACAACCTTACCAACCCATTACGTAGGGTATTTCGTACATACCGTCTGCATGATCGCCTCCCCACCTATGCCAAGCGAAATATGACTAACGAGGTAACGTAATTGAGCGCGTGTATACCAAGTATGACTAACGAGATAACGTAATTAAGCACATGTATACCAAGCGTTCCTTTAAAACTGACGATTCGCATCCTTCCCTCTAATGCTCGATGGCGGAGACAGTACATGGCCACATACATCACCTCGCATGCTGTATTTGGCAATACGTATCTCTTGCGTATAATTAGCGATGTCGATAATAATGGTAACTGTATGATGGTGACAAGCAGTGCATGACCACATCACCTCGCCTGTTGCATTTGACAATACGTATCTCTTTCTTATAATTAGCGATGTCAGAAAATAATGGTACCTACAAATATTCTGTAAAATATTCTAGCTTTCGATCCATGTATCATACAACAACAAATTATGAAGATTTAACACGGTATTTGCTACACTTAAACACTGGGTTGCATGCTGCATCTAACATCAAACCTTCTAGAATAGTAAACATTACAAGCCAGATGATATAAAAGGATGTCTTATTGCTTCAATCGTCAGGTTTGTCCCCTTTGAGAATTTATAGTTTCCGCGCACATATTGAAATGTCCCGCCCCCCGCCCCCCCCCCCCCCCCCTCCCCTCCCCCTCCACTGACCCCTCTTTTTCATAACCCCCCCCCCCCCCCGCCCCTCCGTCCCCCGATTCCCCCCCCCCCCCCCCCTTCCGCCTAGTCTGTCCAAACGCCCCACTCACAATCAAAATCGGCCTGAGTAATAAACACCTATACGCAGTTGATATCACGTCATTATTTTCCTGACCATCCATGACGTAGTTTTCAATTATTTTCCCCCCAAACCCCCCCCCCCCCCCCCCCCCTCCAACGCCCCCTCTTTTCCGACCACCTGCACGATCGCCTAGACCTAGCACCACACGTATAACAAGCTGCTACATATATTTGATCTCACAGCCGAAGTGTACTTGAATATTATTTGTGACCTAAACCTCCTAAAAAATCCCCCCCCCCCCCCCCCCCCCTCTTGCTCTCCCTTACTCAAACGCCCCACCAAATATCGAAATCCGCCACATTAATAAACATTATCTTTCGAGAGCCATCCATGCCGCTGTGTTCCCCCCCCCCCCCCCCTCCAACGCCCCCTATTTTCCGACCACCTGCACGATCGCCTAGACCTAACACCACGCGTATAGCAAGCTGCTACATATCTTTGATCTCACAGCCGAAGTGTATTTGAAGAGTCGTTCTACGATAGCCCCCCCAACTTTTCTTTAACGAAATCGCCGGTTTCAAAACCAGCTCCCGATCGTATCCCCTCCAATACGGCGTCACTCGACACCCCGACGTCATCGATCGATAGACCTTTGCACCCAAGAAAATATATGGATACTTTGACTTCAACAGTATCCTTCCTTGTATCGAGCAGCCACGAAGCGTCCGTTAAAGAAAATCGCTGGTTTTAGGGGGGGCTATCGTAGAATCAGTCTGAACATTATTTGTGACCTAAACCTCCTAAAAAATCTCCCCCCCCCCCCCCTCTTGCTCTCCCTTACTCAAACGCCCCACCAAATATCGAAATCCACCACATTAATAAACACTTCACGCACAGGATATCACCTCATTATCTTTCGAGAGCCATCCATGCCGCTGTGTCCCCCTCCCCCCCCCCCCCCGCCTCGAACGCCCCCTTCTTCCCCATCACCCGCACCATCGCCTAGACCTAGCACCACACGTATAACAAACCCCTCACCTAAAGCCCTCCCCCCCGCCCCCACCCCCCACCTTCCCCCCCAACCCATCCCAACCCCACCGCCTCGAACACTCCACCCTCTCTTTACTCACTGATTGTACGACTTACCCCAGGATATACATGATAAACTGATGTATTATTTCCAAAACTGTCACATTTATCCCCTCAAAATAATGTATAGTTTCCAGGCACATATTGAGCTGCCCCCCCCGCCCCCCACCCCCCCCCCCCGCCCCAACCCCCCCCCCCCCCCCCGCCCCCAATAATATACTGGTGCCAAAACCGTCAGATTTATCCCCTCGAAAGGATTTATAGCTCACATGCCTTTTCCCCCCCCCCTCGCCCCCCTCCAAACCCGCTCGCTTTTGATCAAAACCAGGCCCCCTTTCCCTTCACAGCTGTCAGATTTTGTCCCCCTCAGAAACGGGTTTTATAGTTTCCGCGCACAGACTGACTAAAATCATACTGTTGACCCTGATAGCTACACTGTAGTTGTAAGGGGAGTCGCCGACCTATATCCTTAATGAGGACACACAACTCGTAATGCGCGCGATCGGAGTATCACACATAGCTTGCAAAGAGAGTTTCGACGAAATCTTCGATCTCACAGCTGGAGTGTATTTTAATTTTTATAATATAGTCTAGAGGATCTAGCTCTCCTGATCTGTCTGATATGTGATCTTCTGTTTTCCAATTTTCGATAACCGGCGTCCAACTTGCGTTGATGGGAACGCATTGACTGGTATTTTTATTGATGGCTACAGACGGGTCCCACAGGCGTTGATTTTTGTTTTCCAATAATAACCGACTCCCAAGGCTTGCTTTGTTTGCGAATTCCCGCAACCAACCTTTATTTTTGTTTCTAATTCCGACAAGCGTAGATTTTTTCGAAACCCGACCTCAAAAAAGCGTGTTCTCTTTATCACCTCCGCTTTTGTCTCCTAATCCCGTTTGTTACTGATTACCTCTGCTTTGATCTTGGGTGACAACGGGACGGTGAGACAGAAACGCGGCTTGGAATAAGATGACGACTCTTCCCGACGGGATCTTCGAGTGGTTGGAGCACCTCAATGAAGTGTAAGTGGTAGTAGATGCCCCAGAACCAAACATTAGTCGGCATAGATAGATATTCGGTATTTTTAATCGGTATTCAGCATTTTAGGATCGCTGTTTTGTGGCGGCGTTGTAAGTATGGCGGCGCATAACGCGGCTTCAAGTATGATGTTGAAACTGCCAGGCAAGTTTCAGGTGATTGCTAGTAATAGTGGATATCGCATGATTAAATACAGTTTTGTGTGTTTTTTGTCGGCATTCGGTTTTTGACACCGGTTTTCGGTATTTTTTTACCCGTATTCGGTTTGTTGTACCTTTATTTAAGTATTTATGCCGGTATAAATACCGGGGTGAGGTGTTCCATACCGCTGTCCGGGGTATTTTGTAGGCCCTGTTTCCCCGAGTGGTTGCAGCACCTCATTGAAATGTGAGTGAACGTCGCAGTGACAACATATTCAATATGTTCAATGTTGTCGAAGAAATATTTTTCTGAAAAATCGAAAAATTCTAAGAAAATCTCCCTTGATTTCCAACACAGACCAGAAAAATTGAAAATTATGGATATTTAGGATGTTCATGATTCTTCACACGGTTAAAAAATTCAAAAAATACCATCTTGTTCGGTATTTATTTCGAAATCAATATTGCTTTTTTGGGAAATTTTGTAAGTTTTCGACAAATCTAACTTTGATACGAATTGCCCTCTTAGCCAGCACCTCTACATTCACAGCAGTTCTAGCAGCCGTTTTGCGCCAGCAAACTCAAAGCGCCCATGGCAACATTTTGCCCCCTTCCGACGTCTCGCGTATAATCTAACCCCTAACCCCCGTTGTCGGCGTTACGGATTCGTTGTATTCTGTCCCCTTTTTTCACCGTTGTGTGCTTCTAGGATCTTGGTTGGCAACAGATTCACCACGCTGCCATCCAACTCCTTCAATCACACACCAAAGCTTCGCGCGCTGTGAGTTTCGCTATCCGACCCAGGATACCGAAGGGGGTCACTTTCGTGGCCTTGTTTTTGCAGCGGCTTAGGGTAGCTCGCGCGTGTGACCCCTCCCCTCAGTTCCTGTGCCGCTTGAGCTTTCGTGATGTTATAATTTCCGATATTCATCCGCAATGAAATATGGTAAGCTACGCTGCGTGAAACAGTTCGCGAAAATATTTTTGTCGGTGAGGTACAGAGTCACTGGTGCGACTGGCTCCAACCCGGTAGAGAAAACAGAGGTACGGTACTACAATGCCGTAGCCTTGGTCATTTGCGTCTCAATCGTTGTTGTTCGCAACGTTTTTGCTATCCAACAACGTGTTGCCATGTCAGCTCCAACGTGGATCACTCATCCGTGCGCGGAGTAGTGAGTAATCCCACGGTAGGTGTGCAGCAGATTCCAAGAATTTTCTGATCTCCTAACATGAGGAGCTCAACATCATCCATCATCACATGAAATATGACTTGGAAGGCATTCGCTCGCGCAATCCGACCAATAATTATATGCGCTTGTCCCAAACCTAAAAACGCTCACAAACGTATCAGAGAAACCGGCAGTTCCTCGCTCTAGAAGCTATTGAACGTTGGACCCAAAACGCGCACCCCCCGCGGTGAGATGCCTCTAACGACGACTTTCGCCGTTTGCATCCACACCGTTATTTTTCTCAATTTGTTTCTAGCCGACCGTATGCAGCGCGTGAGCTCCGACGTCTACCACTCATCCGTACGCCGAATAATGACAGTTCGTATATAAATAGCATGTGGGTAGCATGGGGGTTACCCTCTTTGTACATTCGTCCCGCTGACCCTGGTACTAGCAGGGGAGCGACCGGCCTACCGGTAAATCCTTCATGAAGACGAACCTTCGCATCCCGTAGCGGAACATCTCACGCAGCTTGCGAGCACGATTTTCGACCAAATGGTCGATTCCACAGCTCATGTCGTCAGGAGCCTCCGAAAAGAAATGGGCATCTCTGCCGTACTGTAGCCTGTCTAGGTGTTGCTATTTGTTGTTCTTTTCCTGCTCAAAACCCACATTATTTAATCTCTTGCCGCCTTGTTACTAAAACTTCCCTCGTCGCCGTTCGGCGTGTTTGTGCTGCTTGCCATGTGCCATATCCGTTTGCCGGATGAAACGCAGGTTCATCTCTTGTGGAAGCCTCAGCGACCTCCCTGAGGACATCTTCCGCGACCTAACATCGTTAGAGATACTGTGAGGACCGAATACTATACGTAGGGGCGGGGTAGGGGGGAGTATTTTGTGAGAGTCGCTCTTTTTTTTTGGCGGTGGTTTGGGGTCCGTGTTCTTTTGTGGTCTTAGGCTTTGGTGCTGCGTTGTTTTGCGACATGAATCCCCCATGGGATGGTAAGCTATAAATAGGCTGTACCACGAAAATCGGCTAAAGTGTTTTGTCAGTGAGGTACGAGTAGAGTTTATTTTCGTTGCTCCCTACTCTCCTTGGCTTTTCTTTTCTCTTCTTTTTTCTAATTGGACTGAGTCTGACGTGCGTATGCATAGTGATAGATACCACGTGTACTATATACGTGGTAGTCTTTTCTGGGTGGCAAGCGATGTAGTCGGTGTTTTCAGGCGTGAGTAGTGAGACGTAGGTACCAGTGTGAACCTGGCATATCGTAGGCGGACTTCCGATTTCATTATTTTACATTATTCTTCTGGCAGAGTCATGAATTGCGTCAGCTATGATATATGCGTGTACCACTTTTGGTTTTGTTTGTGTTTTTTTTTTTCCTGGGGTATTCCTCAGCTCCAGAGTGACTGGAGCCTGTCCTGAGACCGCAGGCTTAATTACGCAAGTTAATGTGAGAACAACAACAGCAACAACAACAACAGTAACAGCAACAACAACAACAGCAACAACAACAACAACAACAACAACAACAACAACAACAACAACAACAACAACAACAACAACAACAACAACAACAACAACAACAACAACAACAGCAACAACAACAACAACAAGAGTCACTTGCACTTGTGGCTCAGCCTCGGTATTGAAGAAGTGTTTCCCTTCGTACCGTAGCCTTCACCAACAAGATCAAGGCTTCGTACGGTATTGTAGTATAATACTCCCGTTTTTCACTACTAGGTGTTCACTATGATACATACTATCATATATACTATGATACATACTATCATACTTACTCGCACGAGTGACTCTGTACCTCACTGACCAAAGCACGTTTGGTGATTACTTTGGGCTAACAAATTTCATAAAACCCGGCACTGTATAGCCTTGGTCCTGGAGTGTTTTAATTGTTTATGATATATTATAAAAAATGAAAATACACTCCAGCTGTGAGAATCAAAGATTTCGTCGAAACTCATCTTTGCAAGCTGTGTGTGATACTCCGATCGCGCGCATTACGAGTTGTGTGTCCTCATTAAGGATATAGGTCGGCGACTCCCCTTACAACTACAGTGTAGCTATCAGGGTCAACAGGATGATTTTAGTCAGTCTGTGCGCGGAAACTATAAAACCCGTTTCTGAGGGGGACAAAATCTGACAGCTGTGAAGGGAAATGTATCCTTTTATCAAGTGAATCTTGTAAGTCGAATAACCGGTGAGGGGGGTGGGGCGGAGTTTTGAAGGACGTGGGGGCCTGGTTTTGATCAAAAGCGAGCGGGTTTGGAGGGGGGCGGGGGGGGGGGGGGGGAAGGGGGCAATTTGTGCATGTAAGCTATAAATCCTTTCGAGGGGATAAATCTGACGGTTTTGGCACCAGTATATTATTGGGGGCGGGGGGGGGGGGGTTGGGGCGGGGGGGGGGGGGGGGGGGGGGGGCAGCTCAATATGTGCCTGGAAACTATACATTATTTTGAGGGGATAAATGTGACGGTGTTGGAAATAATACATCAGTTATATATACTATACTACTATCCAACCCCAGAAACATTAGCTAGGTCGTCATCTCGTACGGCTCCCACCCGGAAACCTGAGCTAAGACCATACATATCATACAGGTCTCCCCTGAAGTATCTAGATCGTCACGTGGGGATCGAACATCTGTCGGTGATCTGTACCGACGATATTTGCCCCTTTTTTGGTCAAGAAACAAGCCTAAAACATGGATATATTAAGCGCTAAGCTGCTTCGGGTTGGCCCGCCTGCTTGAACCTTGAACGTGTAACGGAGGAGACCAGTCTAGGATGTCTGTGACGGTTGTCTGCCAACGTCGAAAATAGCAGCCGCTTTCGCCCGGGACACCCATGCTACAGCAGTGGAGGTGCACAATTGTTTTTACCCTGCACGGTTCTTGACGTAAGGAGCTCTATAGATTGACGCTACCGCTCCAACAGATAATAAAGTAGCTGGAAGATCAAGAGCACTAAACTCAACATAAAAAAGATATATCTGAAGCAGGTGGGGGGCTGACGCAAAAACAGTACGAGGTAGCATAACCAACCGCACCAAAACAAACAAATAAATGAAACGATCCTAACGCTAATACCAAAGCCCCCAACTCTTACCAACCAGACAACCTCACCCAAAATCTGATTTCGAGAAAACTAGAAGTGTGCCCCGTTGAAAAATCGTATAGTCCAGATTTAACCAAACGTGTTTCCAAAAGAGGTAGTGAGACCTACATCGATTTTGGGTTAAGGAGGCCCGTCCTTCAACAAAAACAGTTAAATTGAGTACGGCAGTGATACCTCTACCGTGTAGCAAGCGTTCCGTTGGTTAACGAGCGAATCTGACTTCTAATTTCCGTTGGGCGCAAAAGAACAGGGCTCATTTAACGAAGGATACGGTAGGGAGGGACCCTCTTTTCAGTCACTTTGGCGGTAGCCCCTCCAACTATTATTTAACGAAATCGCTGGGTTTGGAACCAGCTCCCGGCCGTATCTCACGAAATACGCAATACGGTGCCCCTTGCCACCCCGATGCCATCGTTCGATAGTTCTTTGCAAACAAAAAAATACTTCGAAGTATGTGACGATCTTTTCATGGCATCCTTCCTTGTGTCGAGCAGCCATGAAGCGTTCGTTAACTAAACTCGGTGGGTTTTGGGGGCGGCTATCGTAGAATCAGTATTTCGCACCGCCGGGTTTGGACGACTCGTCCGATCAGGAGTGGCTCTGTACCTCGCTGAAAAAACAAAAAAAGCCGATTTGTTTTGGCGCAACGTAGCTAACTATAGCAGTACATGGCGATCTCATGTCGGAAAAAAAGTGAGCACGAAAGCTCAAGACCAGCAGAGGAACAGGGGGGTGACTCGAACGAGTGATCCGGAGCCACTGCACAAAATGGCCTCAAAACAACATAACGCCCCTACGGTGGCGTTGGACTGGTCATTTTCAGACTGACACCTGCGGACCCTCGTAGGGGGGTCACGCTCGCAGCCTCTTTTTTCAGCGGGTCAGGGAAACTCGCGCGCGTGGCTACCCCGTTTATTTTGTGCCCGTTGTCTTAAAACGTTTTCGTTTATTTTCGTTGTTTCGACCGAAGCGCTTCGATAGGGGGTGTGCCTTTTGGGGGGCTTCGCTTTTGGAGTGGCTCGAGGTCACTCGAGGTGCGAGTGACCCGACTGTTTGATGCGGTTTTAGGACTTCCGTGCTGTTAGAACTTTGCGATATGCATCCGCAGCGGAACGGTTAGTTAGGCCGTACCAAACCTAAAGGTGTTGTGGTCGGTGAGGTACAGATTCACTGGTGCGAGTGGCTCAAACCGGCAGTGGACCACGCGGTACCCTATGATACCCTACCGTAGCCTTGTTTTTTGGCGCGGTATGTATGATGCCGTTTCCCTGACGACCGGGTAAAAAATAAGTAGGCGAACCCGGTATCCTACCGCTTGGAGACGCGTACCCCAACGGCCAGCATCTACAAAGGGTTCTTGTTGGGTTTGCGTTGGGCTGGGTTGGGTTGGATTAGGTTGGGTTAGGTTGGGTTAGGTTGGGTTGGGCTGGGTTGGGTTGTGGGCTGGGCTGGGTTGGGTTGGGTTAGGTTGAGGTGGGTTGGGCTGACGATAGGTACATATATCCATCAAGGCGCGTTCCTAACGAGGGCTGCATCATGTGCGTAATTTGTACATGGATCATCCTACGATAGAGGGAGCACTTTTCGTCTGAAATTATTTCTGAATGAAGGGGCTCCTTAACCCAAAATCGTCGGGAAAAATCCATGTATTTTTGCACGATTCTCGCCGTGTACCTATGCCATCGGATATTTTAATCCGGTAGCAGTTTTAGTTTCTCCTGGATCAGCCTCTGGGAGAGGTCTTAAGCTTACCCTAAATTGAGGGGCAGTATTAGAAAAACGTGGTGCGCCTCTATCGCAGCACCCGTCTCATGCGGTGCGAAACTTCTGCCTTTGCTCGCTTTGCAGGCAGCTGAGGGGGAACAACCCAGGAGCTCTGTCGGCGAACGTCTTCAGCGGTTTGACGTCTCTCATTGAATTGTGAGTTGTTGCGAATAACTTCAGTCGTTCATTCTTTCAATCGTCGAATAAAGTCGCTCATTCATCAACTTCATTTTTCCATTCGTTCATCCGTTAATCGATGTTCCCCCTTCATATTATATAGCGGTATGCGCACCGCACGTCTCTCGTTTAGTTGTGAGTTGCTGCGAATAACTCCATTTATTCCTTTGCTAACTTCGTTCGTTGTTCATTCGTACATGCCACTGCATTTCCTTATTTTCTCGCGTTCTCCGTGGCGCAAAGTCCAAATGTGTAATCTGTACCATTGCAGTTTCACAGGCATAATGGCGGGCCTTCGGCACAATAGAGGGACATTTGCTGTATTCCCCTGTTCAGTAAGGGCGCAAAGTCCAAAAAATATCTGTCCGTACGATCAAAATATGGCTGGCCGTCCGGCTGTTATGTATATTTCGCTCTTCATGATTTTGCAATGACGTTTACTCTACCTGCCTCTCTCTTACAATCGATCCACTCCTTCCTCCTTTTTCTTTTTCTGCATGCCCCTATTGTCTGGAGCACCTTCAAATTGCATACACGTCTCAGACAAATCAGACCGCATTTAATGACTCTTTAATTTCAGGGTAGCTAGCGACATATGCTACGGTACAGGACTCATCCCACGCTACATGGGTGCAGCAGACGTTTCTGAGCGCTCAACATAATGAGCTCAAGATCTTACCCGAAACGTGATGTCTCCGAAGGCATTCGTTCGCACCACCCGACCAACATTTTCCATGCGCTAGTCCTAAAACAAATAAATCGTAGAAGCTATTCATTCTAGCCGATAGCTCCCCACTTGAGAGGCGCAACCCGCCTAATCGGCCAGAAACGCGTGGCCCAAAAAAGTGCAACTCCTTTCGTGGGGTGACTCACAAGTGCCTGATGTAAGCTGGTGTGTGAAGTGTGCGACACATGCGAAGGTAGAGGCGCACCGTCATTTTTTTTCCGATGCGCCACACTTGAGGCGGTCTACACGTCAGCCAAACCCGATTATATCGGTGGCTACGCTAGGGTATCATAGTGCACCCCCTTTTTCACTATCATACTGTCATCATACTACCATACTATCATCATACTATCATACAATCAAAATATCATACAATCATACTATCATACAATCATACTATCATACTATCATACTATCAATCTATCATATTATCGTACTACCATGCTATCAATCTATCATACTATCATACTATCATACACGCACCAGTGACGCTTGAATCTCACTGGGACAAAACCACGTTATGACGGGCGATTTTGTCTGGCGCAGCGTAGATAACCATCTCATTGGGGGTTCGTCGCGAAAACGACTAGAACAGCGGGATCACTCGCGCGGTTAACCCCGAGCGACCGCCAAAATAGGTCCTAAAACAACACAACCCTCTTACCGTCGCGTGGACGTAATGATTAGACAAAATTGAAAGTGCATCCAGATGGGCAATCGCATGGCCTAGGCAATGCAAAAAACACGCCTTGCAAAAAAGCACGCAGTGCAAAACAAGAGACATCAAACAAGAGACATCCCACGGTAGGGATTGCACGCGTCGTTTTGGGCCGTATCGTGTTTCTCGCCGATTGAGCTCCCTCAAGCTAGAAACTACCGGCTATTCTGCTTTTTCTTTCGGGCATCCTTTTATTCTTGCAGACTAGCTCGTAGAAGCGTGGGTCGGATTCCGCGAGAGAGAGCAAAATGCCTTCGAAGTCATCGCGTGATTGAGATATTGAGCTCCTGTTTTAGGAGCCCAGAAACTTGTGCTGCACCCCAAGCGTGGGATGACCCAAAAGCAAAAATGGCATTCCAATGCTTCTAGGTAAAGGAGTGCTCACCGCCATTCAAATACTAAATGTCCCAAAAAGTGCTATATATCTTACCGTAAGACCCATCGAGTGATATGAATGATCTGAATCATGTTGCCGGATGAGATCCGCAGGATCTGCACGAGCTAGCAACTGTTTCCTGGGTGAGATCTGCGAGTCATCCCGAGGTAGGGGTGCAGCATTTTTTAAGAATTTTCTGGGCTTCCAACACGAGGAGATCAGTACCTCACGCGAAACATGACCTCGAAGCCATCCGCGCGCGCAATCCCACCAACACTTGCTGCGCGCTCTACTCCCAAAACATTTGCACTCGTAGAAGTATCAGAATGGCCCGGTGGTTCCGTCAATTGACAAGCTCGACCGACCAGAGATATTGGGCAAAACAGCTGCACCCCGTGAAGTAGGATGACTCTTGTACTATATACACAGAATGGGAGTCGCCGACCTATATCCTTAGTGAGGAGACACAACCCGTAATGCGCGCGATCGGAGTATCACACACAGCTTGCAAAGATGAGCTTCGACGAAATTTTCGATCTCACAGCTGGAGTGTATTTTTATTTTTATCATACACAGATCCGGCACGAAATATGAACACGAAATGTATCGGAAAATCTGCATGACCTAGATACCTAGAAACCTAGATACGCGATCTGTGAAATATTCGGGATGTTAGCTATCCGACGACCAAGGCTACGATTGGGGGATTACTCTCTTGTTCTTTGCCTTGTTTCGGCCACTCGCCCCAGTGACTCAATACCTCACTGCAAACAAGTCTTCAGGCGGTATTTTTTTTGTCCGCAGAGTAGCCAATCATTCCATGGCTGTGTCATATTGCAAAAGAAAAAAAAAAACACGGCTAAAACCTTGTACAAGGCTACGGTAGGTTATCATAGGATACCCCTCTTTCAACTACCGGTTTTGAGGTTTTGACCACTCGCACGAGTGACTCTGCACCTCACGGACAAAAAAAAACTTATTGCCGTTTTTTTTTGTGGCAGCGTAGCTCACTACCTGGTATTCTGTTGCAGATTCGTATCGCACAATTGTTTTTTTCAGCACGGAACCTTCAGATAACAAAGAAACAGGGGGGTTGCTCACGCGAGTGACCCTGAATCGGTTGCTCGCGCGAACGACCCAGAACCTATGCAGAAAAAGCCCCCAAAAGTTAACCCCCTACGTACCCTTGGTTGCTTGGTACCGCAAAAGGATCAGGGGGGATTACTCGCGCCCGTGACCCCGGCCCACGCTGAAAAAACAGGCCCCAATAGCGACCCTTGTGCAGTAGCCTTGATCCGCACAGTTATGTGTGTGCGGCAGGAACTTCAAACACGATCACCTTCACAATTATCCCCAACACCAACATTAAGGAAACCAAGAACATAATTCAGAAGAAAACCGACGCATAGGTTACCTCCAGTCTGAACCTACTTCAATGGCGTATCGTCGATCTACTCTATGTAATACCGGGTGAGGAAAGGGAAGGAACCTGTGGACACGGCTTGTCCAGAAGGTCGCTGAGGGTGAACTTCTTACGGGTGCGATTTGACCAGGAAAGAAAAAAACAACGATGGAAAGAAGCAAAAATAAGCGCTTGATTTACCTTTATCTCCCGTGACGCTCTTCATTGCATTGTCCCTTTCGCTCTTCCTGTATTCTCTTCTTATATGGCATCGCCTTGTTGAATTTATTGTCAGGGATCTTCGACAAGGCCACCTAGCTTCCCTGCCGGCGGCCATTTTCCAAGACCTATCAGCGCTGGATCGACTGTGAGTAAATTATCAGCATCGGCTGAACATCGCGTAGCTCGTGCCGTGGTACTGTTCATGGCTTAACCATGGCACCTTCAGTGGTTGAGGATGGGGTGCCATGTCAACTCATTCATCGACTTGAACGACACACGCTCACTCAATCTGTGCTAAGCTTGCAGCGGGATGATGAACCCTATTGGAGGCCAATATATGTGGGGTGACGCCATAGTTTTGTCCCGTCAAGCCCTCGTTGGACGTGTAACAGAGTGGGTCTAGTGTAGAGCGGTCGTTGGTGGCTGCGCGTCGAACGCCAAGAGCGCCGTCAACCGACCTCTTTGATTGGGTCCCATATACAGCGACAAAGCGAAGCTTATGTGCCTTCTTATCATCAGGGTTGGAGCATGCAGCGCACACGGCAGTGCACGCTATGCGCCTGTCTTGCAGGCACTAGTTGCTGCGGAGACGCACGCTACGGTGCAGGCGCACCATTCATTTTTTTTTGAATTCCTCACTTTCATAAACTACGCTATACCCCACCCAAAATCCGATATGTATGGAGAAAAACAGAAAAACTGTTCGAAAGATATCCCCGACGAAAATCCAATGGCCTAGGTATACCACGACAATCAACCCCAAAACAGAATGAGATTCCGATGATTTGGGGATGATTTTGGGTTAAGGAGCCCCGTGATTCAGGAACCGTTTCCGACAAACAAACAAAAAATGCTACGTAGCTCTATCGTATCATGTGTCTGGAGTTCGACAGGATGATCGTCGCCAGCTATTCTCGCAGACCCCGGGTTGCTTCGTGTGACGGATGTTGCACGATAGTCGTTTTTTGCCGTAATGTTCGCCCTCTGAAAGCCTCAAAAGGGTTAGAAGTGTAAACAAACGATATCTCGTCTGCTTCTACGGTGGAAAATATCGAACGCCTTCAACTGCGTATGGACTAAGTAGATTTGGGGCGTTGTATGGTATTGTTGTGAATGTGTCGATCCGGGGGGCGGGTGTTGGCATCACTATAATGTTACCATGATGTCGACGCCTGAGAAAAGTGAGAGTGAGAAGTTGGTGCCAGCTCAAAAAGTCAGAAAATTTGGCAACCAATCGGAAATGTGTGCTGTCAAGGACGTTGGGCTGAGTATTCTTCGCTAAATCCAAGTAGTCTGGTGGCAGTTTACTGTGTGTCAAGGGGTCAAATTCACGTGCTGTCTCTGGACATCTTTCGTCAGCATCACCAGGGTATATACAGCATACCATAAGTACCATTCGTAGCAGTACTCACATTATACAGAAATCAAAAATCATTAACATGAACGCGAAAGCATCACAAAGAAACGGTTTTGCTCCCATCCACCTCGTAGTTTATCTTTGAAATATTGGGCATCCGCATTTGGCACGCAGGTAGAGTATTTTGCTTGAATACACCTCAGTTTCCTCCTCCCTCCCACCACACGCACACCTCTCCCTCGCCGCCCCACCAAAAAGCACCCTCCACCCCACACACACACAAACACCCTCCCCCTCGTCCGCCGCCGCACGTAAAATCCAAATCCGCCAGAGTTTTATCCACTACCCGACAGGTTACAACAGTTAGTGTCGTGAATCGTATGAATTCGTTAAATTGCATCCCCCCTACATATCACCACTCGAACGACGTAGCTAGCAGTAGTAGCAGTTTCGTAGAAGAAACAACTGGATAGACCGACCACTGGAGGAACTGTAAACCAATATTATATTATGGGCGGGAGTGAAATTTCAATGTTCAATAAGCCGGTCGCCCCGGTGGTCTAGGGGGTTACCCTCGAATACTACTAGCGTACTAGCGTTGGTGTCGTTGAGTTCGATTCCCACCGCCGTGATAAGATTTGACTTCATTTGCAAAAACACATGCAAAAACAAAAAAAAATAAGGATCAGCTGCTGAGAGCGCCTACCATAGTGGGTAGGTACAATTTGACGAAAGGCGACGAGGGAAGAAAACGCTGAATTCTTCTCGCGATAAAAATGAAGGCACGTACCGTAGTGGGGAGGGGGGAGGAGGGCCCGCAATGCGACCCCGGATCTGAGTTACTACTGGGAGGGAGCGCGAGAATAATGAACTGGGTTGGAGGAAAAATAATACTTCTAAGTATATTACAAGTACCAACAAGCAGCTTGAAAAGATGAGTATTGACCCGAAATTGGTCAAACTCACAGCTGACGTCCTGAAAATATTTTTATAAAACGTTGGAGTGACAGCGTATCAATTTGGGACCGTGGGTTCGATTCCCACAGAGACGGGAGTAGCCGAGTTTTGTTCTCGAATGCTGTATTAATATTAACACATCAGATAACTAATGATACTCTGTATTCGTACTCCTCCCGATATTTAAACGGGGGGAAAAAAAACAAAATTTACCACCTACCATACATATGATACCTGGTAGAGCAGTATAGTGGAACCTACAGTAATGAAATTGTACAATAGATACTTCGCATGATGTTGGATCTAGCTCAAAATTCCCCACCTAAAGCAAAAATACCAACACTACCATTATAGTGAACAAGAAAAAGGACCCCTCCCAATAAAAAACTCAGCCATTTAGTATATTACAAAATACCAACAACGCAGCATGTAAAGATGAGTATTGACCCGAAATTCGTCGAACTCATGGTTGACGTCCTTGAAATGTTTTTATAAAAAACAAGACAAAAACGGGTCAAGACATTAGCTACACAGTGGGGGGGCGGGGAAATTAAATTTCTTCATACTTCTTTCTCCTTTCTGTTTGTTTGCTTCGTTATTTCCCTCCCCACCGGCGGCCTCATGCCGGCATTTTCTTACTCTTCTTCGTGTTGTTTAGTCCGTGAAACAGCAGTTATTATCTTGGTGTTGTTTTGTCCGTGCAACAGCAGTTATCTTCTTGGTCTTTTTTTAGTCCGGGAAGCAGCGGTTATCTTCTTCGTGTTGTTTTGTCCGTGCAACTGCAGTTAGTTGTCTCCTTCGTGTATCGTCCGTACAACAGGTAACTGTTCCTTCATCAATCATCATCATCGTCATCATCATCACCTCATCAGCACGTACTTGTTATTCTTGTAGCGATCTTCTTGCATCACATTCTTCGGAACACCTGTCGTTTGTTTTGCTTTGTTCTACTTTAAATTGCTTTGTTTTGTTTTGTTTTTTGCTTTTCTCTTTTTTTTTTTATGTCAGGCTTGTTTTCTCGTACCCGGTACGCTGGTATTTCACGTGCTTTACCTTGATGAATCGCGACTTGATTGGTTTACTCTGTTTCACAGTCTGTGACAACAGCATTTATTTGTATCTCTCTAGGATGGAGAATCAGCACGGACACTGGGTGTACTGATGTCGTTAGGTAAAAAGAATGGTTTAATGTTTGAACATAACACACATACAGGTACAAGCCATCACTATTTGATGGCAGAGGGAGACTGTATTATACTACGTACCCGTATGTACAAATCTCCAATGCACCTATCTTGGCCATGTAATAGTTCCAGACACACGCTGTGGGCACCAATTTGTTTCTAGGGCTTCTCGTTCAAGGAGCTCCACACCGCACCCAAGACTGATTCGAGTAAAATGAGACTCAAAATGGATGCTCAAATCCCATGGCTTAGGTAAACAAAAATTAATATAACGAAGCAAGTGGGCCATGCGCGCGATTTGGGTCTAAGGAGCCAGGCCATTCGTACAAACGAAACAAGTATCATGGGGGAAAACGCTGGATCTATTGTAGCACGCGTCTCCCCGGTTGAAGAGGCACGTCTTGTTTTGACACGTTCGGCTAGTTGCCGTTATCGTATCACGCGTCAGGCGTACCCTGTGTGCACTCAACTGTCACTCACCCGTTGCAGATATCGAAAACATTGAATTCACTTATGACATCCTCGCTTTCCGCACAGATACCTTGCCGAAAACCAGCTGACTACCCTACCCGCTGGGCTGTTCGAGGGTCCTCAGCTCCTGACTTTGCTGTGAGTATGTTGTGTCGGGTCATGGACTGTAACCCCTTCAGGGCAATTTCACGGCGGTGGGAGTGTGGAGCGTGAGCAGCAGCAGCGCAAGCATCGCCGAGTTGCGCAAGTGTCTTGCTCCCTACATCGGAACTCGGAAGCATCCAGACCTGAATACATGCGTCATCGCGTAAAGGGTCATTACCCGTATCAAAGTCAGCCGTAAGTAACTGAAATATTTCCCGTAACTAAATATGTGAACCAGCTATACGGTATACCTGTTTTTGGCGATTGCCGGACCAAAGACATTACCCTTCATAGAACTGCACATGCTTCCCGTTTAGCGACGGATGCTACGATGGAGGTAGCAATTTTCAGCTGAAACATTCTTCTCAATGACGGGGCTCCTTGAATGAAAATCGTCCGCATTTCACTACCAGGTAGTTAATAACCAAAACTCGATATGTACCTGGTGCTTAGGAATTAGCGGGGTGTTATTAATAGTCCGTTTGACCACTTGCAAAAGGTTGACCAATAGCTTACCCAAACTACGACTTATAACACTCTTCCCCCCTGAAACGGCGGGATAGCAGGTCGGCCTGAGATACGGGCGGACCTGTCAATAAATCCAAGCCGTTTCATTTCCTGGTTATACCGGGGAGAATATCTAAAAATGTTCATAATGGTGGAAGGATGTGGGATCTGAACCCACGACCCAAAAACCCATGGTCTGTCGACGACGCCATTTGTTAAGGTGTTAGTGGGGTATTAATCCGTTTGACCACTTGCAAAAAGTTGACCAAAATAGCTTACCTTACCCAAACTAAGCCTTATAACACTGGGCCATTTGATTGTTCATCGGGTAGAATTTTCGTTTTCGACCTCATCAGCTTTTGGGAGAGGAAATGGAACTCCTCAGGGGAAGAAAGAGCCTCAGAGAAAGCTGGTGCCCTTCGGTCCATGTCGCCGGTCATTCTGTATCAATTTCCTGCTTGGCATCCTCCCTTTGCCGCGTGACACTATGTACCTGTTTCGTGCTTTAATCCTCTCATGGCCCGGGCTCCACCTAAGCATCCCTAGCCGGCTTGGCGTTGATATACCCCGCCTACTACCCCGGATCTACCGTCATACCAGTATCCTTGACCGTTTCGTCTGTTTGTCGAACGTGCTTTTTTTGTCGAATAGTCTTCGCACATTTGTCGAATGCATTTCCGTGTGTTTGTGGTAGGCGTTGTCTTTGTCGGACATATTTTGCTTGGGTGACCAATACCGGGATGTGGAGTGCAACCCGGGTCTTCATTGTACGAAGCCCTGGCTAAACCCGTCATGTACCCACCTGGTACCTCCCGGCTTAACAGCGACTTGCCCCTCCTCCCATTATGTACCTATGCCCGGCTTAACCTCCGCTTACTGCCGTTTTCTCCGTCTAAATGTTCTTGGCCATTTCGTGTGCTTGTGGAATGTATCTGACGTGTTTGTCTATTGTTTTGGTGAATGCAGGGACTTGAAGGGCAACATGCGTCTTCAGTGCGTCCCCACAACGTGAGATGGAGGGGGTCTACCGCGCGCTTCAAAAGGATTTGAGACTGTACTATAAACTCGTATGGGCTGGTCGATGTTGCTTCTCCGGTCGCTTGCGTGGTGGCGAATCGTTTATATTTAGTTTTCCTAAAAGTTTGGATTTTTTACCTAGTATCTTACAGCTCATGCATAGTGTACGTCTGCGGTTCCCCTTTTTAAGTTGCAGCACCGTCGGATTTCGATTTTACTACAGCTCGTAGGGGAACCTTGTTATTATCGGTCTAATGCAAAGGCGTGTGCTACGATACAGGTCGCACCTTTTGACATTTTTCCTTCTGGATGAAGAGGTTCCGTAACGCGAAAATCGAGGGGATGTAACCGTTCTTGTTACTGTGATCAATCTCAGTTTCTTGTGAACCTAGGCCATGGGTTCGTTCATGGGGTTGCACCTTCAGGTTACTCAAAATCCGTTTGTGGGTGAAGTATTCATACAGAGGTCCTCAAGGCAAGGACCTTGCAGGGAAAATACTGGTGTGCACCTCTATCGTAGCATGTATCGCGATGGATATTCCACAAAGTGCGGGAAAAGGTTTTACTCCCCGAAATATCATTCCTAGCGGGTTTTCCACGTATGGAACAGATCGCAATCTAGATCGCGTTTGGACAGATCGCGATCGATCTAGATCATGTAGATATTATGTATGTCGCTGTAGTATATTGTGCGGGGGATCTTTGTAGCACATATATAAGCGGGGAAACCTGCGATATTTTTAGTTCAGGCAGATCATGCGGATCACAAAAGGGAATTTGATCGAGGCCATGGCGATCGTGAACATAGTCCAGGGATCTGTCTGTCGTGAAAGACGCGGATTCAAAACAATATCTGATTCATACGAGCCGATCCCGGGAACATGATGTAGAACGTGCAGATCATATACAGACGAGGGATCTGAACTCGACAAATCATTAACGGAGAGAACACTAATCTGTGCGAAGTGGATGTTTTTCTGCTGGGCATGTTTGGGGTTAATCGACGTGAAAACTTACGTGCTAGACATTCGCGGGCCGCAACCATACGGCGGAAATAGCTACAGGAACCGCTGTAATGAGTGCGTAAGGTCTTTGATATTCGTGTGTACGTTGATGTGCAGGTCGCAGGCACTTTAGACTGAAACACGTTTTTTAAGGGCTAGTTGATGCAGCAATGCTAGGGTATGTTGCTAATTTTTATGCGGAATACGAGATACCCCGTGTTATCCAGCACAGCACAGATGGCAACACTATTACGGCTGTAATGAATACCATTTCAATGTTTGATAATGTTGCATGAATAGGCCGACTATCTTCTTTCCAGATGAGGAGAGATACAATAACCGGCGAGACACCTTCGTATTTTTCCAGATACAGAACCTCGACACGCATCATTTTCTCATGCTGAATGAAATATCCTCTTACACATCACCACACCAACCTAACCCTAACTCAAACTGAACTTATATCCTCTCGTTGCTGCGCCATGCTCTGCGTCCGCACATTGTTCAGCTTGGCTGGCACCGTCCTTCTCGACGCCAATAGAAGGGCTGCATCTGGCGAATGCGGTGAGACAAATAGGCAGTATGACTGCTCAAACAACCTGTGACACAACTCGAATAACCTGTTTGGCACGGCCCTTTTGCACATACATGTGTATCAAGTGGGATATGTACGAGACGGGTTCGTCTCAAACATCCCAAAACGATGAATACATGATCGAAGCAGTCTAGATCAGGATCTGCTCCATCTGGGAAATGCGATGAGATTAGTAAGCTGTTAGAAACGGCTCTTTCGCAAAAGTGTTCCGTGTGGGGGGGCGTATCATATGCAGTAGACTATATCATAAAAATGAAAATACACTCCAGCTGTGAGAGCGAATATTTTGTCGAAACTCATCTCTGCAAGCTGTGTGTGATACTCCGATCGCGCGTATTACTGGTTGTGTGTCCTCATTAAGGATATAGGTCGGCGACTCCCCTTACAACTACAGTGTAGCTATCAGGGTCGACAACTGCAGTGTAGCTATATATAACAGCTCTTACGCACGCAAGTACAGTGTAGCTATATATAACAGCTCTTACGCACATGTGTACTGGGTAGGATCTGTATGGCGTGGCTCGTGCGCTACTGCACCTGGCGAATTCGGTGAGATAAAGGACTTGTACCACAGCTCTTTCATACATGTGCACTGGGTGGCATCCGCATGACACGGCTCCTACACAGTATTATATATATTACAATACAGTCCAGCTATGAGTTCGAAGATTTTGTCGAAACTCATATTTGCAACCTGTGTGTGATACTCCTTCGTGCGTATTACTGGGTGTGTGTCCTCATCAAGCATACGATAGGTCGGCGATTCCCCTCATAGCTAGCTTGTACCAACGTCGACAGGGCGGTGTTAATCAGTCTGTGCAGTGAAACTACAACATCTCCTAACGATAAAACTATACCAGGTGTATGGTATACATGGTCTAGATCGCACCCTGCTGCATGCATCTGTCGAATGCGATGAGATAAATTTGCTGTGTGACAGGGCTCTTTCGCACACGCATTTCGGGTGAGATGTGTAGGAGTACCTCTTTGTTACACAACATCTTATGGCGGTAAATGTATGATCTGGATGGTCTACATCGTGATCTGATTCTTCTGGCGAATATGGTGAGACAAATTAATGAGCTGTACGACAGGTTTATTTCGCACATGTCTTGGATATGGGAACTGTGTTGCACGGTAGTTTAACCACATCTACTAAGGGTGAGCATGATACCTAGATGTTCTAGATCGGGATCTGCTACATCTGGCGAATGCGGTGAGACAAATGAGCTGTAAAATACGCAAATACTTATACTTGTATGCGATCTGTACTATTCGGCTCTTGCCCAACATCTCTTACCGGGTAAACCTGTGAATTATCAGATAGTGATCGGTTTCATCTGGCGAATGCGGTGAGATACGCATACTTTGTGACACGACTCTTGCGCGCACATTTGCTGCAAGTGCTCTGCGCGACACATCTCTTACACATCATAACCACTTATATAGGATATAGGATCTATATGTGATATAGATCGTGATGTGTCCGAGGTATGGAAGGTTATCAGTTATAAGTTATGGTTCTCGACGACGCCACCACGAATCCAGCAAGTGGCAAATGCGGTGAGTTAAAACAAGGGCTCGTGGTGTAAGCCAGTGTACGATGCCTGGGGTTATGGTCTAGTGCATCATGGTTGCTCTGTCCACGACAGCTTGAAATCAAATTTGATATAACAACATGCGTGAACGGATGATGAATGCCGATCCTCTTGTCTCTATGACAAGAGCTGCAGAGATGGCACCGATTGCCTGTGAAGCACGTTTGTGAAGAAGCATATTGCTTGGAAAACGCTTGAGGCCAAAAGAAGGAACCGTGAAGAAAGGAAAGGTAATGGGAGAAGAAGAACGGAAGATGAAAACGATATGAAAAAGAGTTACCGAGGTAGGCGAGGGCGTCACCATCATCACCGTACTATGCCCAAGATATGGGCAGATGTTCTCTACGGGCTGCTGTATTGGCCGGCAGTCCGTCCAACGGTTACTTTGCCTGCAGCGTTGGCGGCAATGCTCCCCGATACTTACGGTGAATATGCGCGTTTGTGAGAGGGAGACGCTCCCTTGAGTCTCACCTGATACTGTATTTCTCCGCATCTAGAAGTAAAATGTCCAGTGTATGCATGCGTAGGGACTGCATGTCAACTATTAGTAGTTCCATGTCGACCTCGAAGCCCATACTCCCGAAGGTCTCCTCGGTGCTTGATGACAACTCTAGAGGTAGAGGAATCTAATACTCAGCGAATCATCAAGGCCCGCGCACGAACAGCGCAACACGGATGTAGTCATGTCGCTCAAACTACCAATATGGAACCACATATTCAGATCTTCATGTGTACAACGGCAACGTGGGTGCAGTCATGCCACAAAATTCGCTTGGTGTAATTACGAGCGGAACAGTATGTAGCCCAATGCTGATAGCAGGAACAACAGATACATAGAAGGGGCTAGATAAGCCTTGGACTGAGCAAACTCAGGAGGGATGGAGAAAGGATTGGGTGAAGTTGGTGGTACAGCAGTATAGTACAGCAGGGGTTCCGCTGTTTGGCGGTAGTATGCCAGACCAGAGCAACATGACTGCCTTATTGGAGCAATCCGCCTTGTCCACACCAGGTTATTATGAGGGCAATTCCTCGGTCGCGCCAAGCGATTTTGACCGCTAAGTATCGGAATATTGCAGGGCTTTTCACGGGTCGGGTCAAATCTCGCGGGTCGGGTCGGGTCGGGTCGGGTCAGCTGACCCGACCCGACCCGCGAGATTTTCGAGACGTCTTGACCCGACCCGACCCGACCCGCGAGATTTTCGAGACATCTTGACCCGACCCGACCCGACCCGCGGGATTTTCGAGACGTCTTGACCCGACCCGACCCGACCCGCGAGGTTTTGAAATCGTCCTGACCCGACCCGACCCGACCCGCGACAATACGGGTGACCCGCGAGATTCGGGTCGTCTGGCGGGTCACGTTAACTTGACCCACGACATTTCTCACGGGTCAAAGTCAAAAAGTCACGGGTCAAAGCATGTATACCTCGGTCGGTTGGTTGGTCCTTGGTCCCTCTTATTTTTCCCAGTATGTCGTGTTCTCTGCGTTTTTTACCGGCGTTGTTTGCAGCTGATTATGTCATGTGGTGTGCGCGCGAGAAATAGGAAATGGACCGCAACCCACATGCATAGACATGCCCGTACCGTTAGACCACCGGGTCGACCCGACGAGCGACCCGACGAGCGAGCTAGTTATAAGTTACGAGTGCAGTCTCCGGCCCCGGCAAGCAGCCTAGCTGAGCCGCCTCCGGCATCAAGCCCACAACTGGGGCGGTGGATCTGTCAGCAGGGGCTGCGATCCGCGAGGATGCATTGTCTGCTGCTGGTACTTGCTGCTGCCAGGGTGGTGGTGCTGCTGCTGCTGCTGCTGCTGCTGCTGCTTGCTGCTGCTGCTTGCTGCTGCTGCTGCTTCGACAACGGCTGCTTTTCTTGCTTTTTTACGTTTGGTCACATTTCGTACTGGTATGATAATTCTCGAGCTAGCTACTACTACTACTGCTGCTGTATCTATCTTCCATCTGTGCAGTCTCCAGCCCCGGCAAGTAGCCTAGCTGAGCCGCCTCCGGCAGCAAGCCCACAACTGGGGCGGTGGGTCTGTCAGCAGGGGCTGCGATCCACGAGAATCCGGGGTCTGCTGCTGGTGCTTGCTGCTGCCAGTGCTGCTGCTGCTGCTGCTGCTGCTGCTGCTGCTTCGACGACGACTGCCCTTCCTTGCCTAACGTTTGGTCACATTTCGTACTGGTATGACCGTAATATTACTGCTGTTGTTGCGGCTTCAGTAGGTACGGGATTCGCGTCACACTGCTGTATGCCTTGGTACGAGTAGCTAGGGGTACTGCCTGGGGATTGTTCTGCACGCTGTGATGACATATGATCGGAGCATCGGCACGAGGGAGGCAGGAAGCCGAAATGTTTGCATTTTATTGGCGAACCCGCGGGCCCGACCCGCGGGGCGCCTGCACAGCATCAACGTGGCTCTCAGCTGTAAGTTTGAAAAAGGCGGATCCGCCGGCTAGATCCGCGGGTTTGACCCGCGGGTCAGCCCAAAACAACTCACGGGTCATTATGGCTTGACCCGCGAAGTGACCCGTATCTCGCGGGTCATGACCCGACCCGACCCGCGAGATTTTGAAAACCTCTTGACCCGACCCGACTCGACCCGCGAGATTTTGAAGCCTTTTGACCCGACCCGACCCGACCCGCGGGATTTTGAAAACCTCTTGACCCGACCCAACCCGACCCGTGAGATTTTAAACCATAATGACCCGACCCGACCCGACCCGCGAGAGTTTGGAACCCCCTTGACCCGTGAAAAGCCCTGGAATATTGCAATAGAATGTTGTTTTGTTGTGACTGCATTTTTCGGGAAACCCTGCTGTATTCGTTGTGTCGTTTCGTCAGTTTTCATTGTACGTACCTCCCGAAGACACATACATGCTGCTGTAGAGGTTCACCGTTGTTTTTCCCTGAGGCTTCCTACGTGATGAGCTCAACATCTCATCACTGAACTGATGATTTAGACAAAAAAAGAGGAAGTGTTCCTCGATGAAGAATATCATGGCCTAGGTATGCGCCGAAACAATTCATGAAAAACTGTTCAAACTCCGACGATTTTGGGTCAAGGAGCACAGTAGTCATGCAGGAACCGGTCCAGTATAAAAATTATGCTTCAATCGCGGCACGCATCCGAGAAGGGACACACGCGTAGTCGCTTCAACTTTGAACGAATGGCGCACCGCACCTTGTGGAAAGCCAAACGAAATAGTAATGGCGAAAGGATGCAGTTGCGTCGAGCTACACGTTAGGGGTCTCGTTTTGCAGAGGCTCAGAGCGAGTCGCGCGAGTGACTATTAATACCACCCAACTAGTACATATGTTTTCGTTTGTGGTCGGCGTGACGACATGCACCGCCATGACGCTATTTTGTTTTGCTCCGCCAAATAGACCATTCGTATATCAGAGCCACTTTTGAGCGGGTGGCGTAAACGCTTCAGAGGAAAAACGGGCGTATAACATTATTTGTAATAGCACTACAATACCGTACGACGTACTATAGCCATCGTCATGGACGAGAATGGTCGTGGTCAAAGTGTTGTGTAATGTCAGCTTCCGCGTTAGGCTGTACCCAGCGAAAAAGGGAACCGAGTCGTAATCGTTCTGTATTGGAATAAATTTCGAAGTGCTCACATTGTCAGATGGTAAACGAATTGCACAACACCAATCTCTCTTGGAACACGTTTACTTCATTACCAGTTTATGCCGCCATGGGTGTGTTCATCGGGGGGAACATTCGGTTGATTCTACACGATAGCCCACCCAAAAAAACAGCGGTATTTTTTAACGAGTGTTTCATGGGTGCTCGACACAAAAAAGGGTGTTATGAAAAAATATCTTCATTTTTTTCTTGTTTGCAAAGGACTCTCGGACGATGACGTCGGGGTGGCAAGGGGCACCGTGTTTCAGGAGATACAGCTGGGAGCTGGTTTCAAAACCGGTGATTTCGTTAAAAAAAAGTTATACGGAGTACCGTCGAACGACTCGGGATGACCTTTGAACTTTATCAAGAAAATCAGTTTTTGGGCGAGGTACAGGGTTTCTGGAGTGAGGACCCTCAGAAGAAAGCTAGGATGTGCCTCTTTCGTATCGTGTGTGTCCTCTGCCACCCCGGACTGAAAGCCACACGTGTTGGTGTTCGGCGCTCGCATTTCATACCGTCGTTCTAAGGACACGAGTCTTCGTTCTGTACACCGTCCCATCCCTCAAACGTAAATAGTATTTGACGTCTTGATATAGTATGAACTCAATAGATTTCATCGCTCCACCCCAAAACGAGTTATACTAAAAAAAAAAAAATACACTCCAGCTGTGAGATCGCATATTTTGTCTAACCTCGTCTTTGCAAGCTGTGTGTGATACTCCGATCGCGCGTATTACGGGTTGTGCGTCCTCATTAAGGACATAGGTCGGCGACTCCCCTTGTAACTACAGTGTAGCTATAAGGGTCAACAGGGTGATGTTAGGCAGTCTGTGCGCGGAAACTATAAAACTCGTTTCTGAGGGGGACAAAATCTGACAGCTGTGGAAGGAAATGCATCAGTTTATCAAGTGAATCCTGTAAGTCGAATAACCGGCGAGGGGAGGGCGGAGTTTTGGAGGACGTGGGGGCCTGATTTTGATCAAAAGGGGGGGGGGGAGGGGGGGAGGGACAGGTTGGGCAGCCCAATTTGTGCGTGGAAACTATAAACCCTCCTTGTGAGGGAGGGGGGAGGAATATGGCGGGGGGGGGGGGGGAGGATGGGGGAAGAGGGGAGGGCAGCGGGGGGGTGGCTTCAGGTCGCATAGATGTAGGGGTTTGCTATACGCGTGGTGCTAGGTCTAGGCGATGGTGCGTATAATATGTTATGAAAATTAATACTCACGACATCTGTTGTATCAAAGATTTTGTCGAAACCCATATTTGCAAGCTGTGTGTGATGCTCCGATTTTTCGTATTTCTGGGTGTCTGTCCTCATTAAGGATATAGGTCGGCGGTTCTCCTTGGAACTAGCCTGTACCCAGGATCAATAGCCGTGGTGTTAATAAATACAAGGGCTCCCCATGGGCGCCAGCATTCGCCGGCGCCCATGTTTCGGGTAGGGCAGGGCAGCAATATTTTTAAGTTAAGGTGTAGCTGTCGGATTTGAAATCCATTGAACATTAAAGTAATGCCAAGAGTTCAACACGAACATGAGATTATGAAGAGCATAATTTGACAGAAGACAAACGTCATATACAACAAAGAAGGCAAGGATAAGCGGAACACACTGCTGTTGTTAAATGCGCCGTCAAGTAAAAATTAGGCGCATATCAAACAAAAATACCGAAAAGAGTATTCAGAACCTGCTTCGCCTCTAGGCGAAACGAAAGAGGACTTGGCATCAATGAAAAGACTGTGCACTACTGTCCCCGTTGCAATGGAGGTTCGAAGTCGACAGGATTCAAATTCGGTGTGCATCAAGCGTCGACATGGGGCCATGTCAGCCGGCGAGGTTGTGGATGAAGATCTTTGTTTATTATCTGAAGGCTGTCGCATTGATTAGTCTGCGGAGGAGGAAAACGAAAAAGAGGAGAGCTACCTCTCGTTGCGGCGTCGTTGTTTAACATAGATGTGGGGTGGCTTTGATCGTACGGGAGGTTTGCGTAGCGCTTCTTCTCTGTTTTTACTCGGGAAGACGTGATATATGTACGTATCTGCTGTGTTTGCTTCCCGGGTGCGTTCACGTTGTCGAAATCGGACCCGTCCCCTTAAAAGTTAATATCCGGAGTGTCTCTACCATGACGACTCAGTAACTCATTAGGTCATGCTAAAAACCAACCAAATATGTTTTCGAGTTCGTTGATTAATTCTCACCGACTTCGTCAGAGGGATCTCCGGACCTATCTCCTCTCCACGTACTACTACCATTAGTATTGATAGTACTCAGGAGAACACAAACAACTACCGAGTATCATACATATATATACGATCATTCTTTGTTTCAGGGATTCGGTCAGGAGTTTTTTGTCGTCTTGATCAAAGCATGCGATTCGCGGAACTGGAATTATCGGTCAAATAGCTTCGTTCGAGCGCCGGCTTGGGGGGGCGACTCCAACGTCCCTCGCCCTGCCGTGTCCGTTCCGCACATCGACGTGGACGCGGACCGATGCCGAGCGAGACAAGCGAGAAGTTGCAAAAATACCGCATGTCGAGTAGAATCCCGGCGATTTTGGTTGTATCATAATGTCTGCAGCGCCTGGATGATTTACAAAAGTTGGCGTCATTTCCAAACGGTAGTTGCTACTGTTTTCAATTTTGCGGTGGCATACTCTCGAGCGTTTGTTCGGCTTGACGTCCGCAGGGCTTGAGCGTTTGTTTGTTCTGCTTGACGTCTGCAGGGCTTGAACCAATGAAACACGTCCTGGGGGGGCGGCTCAAACGCCCCTCGCCCTGCCGTATCCGTTCCGCACCTGGCCGGGATCGGGTACGTGGGCTGAGCGAGACAAGCGAGAAGTGCGCAAGTTTTCGTATTTTGGGCAGTATACGCCCGAGCTATTCTTGGATCTTGGCATAAGCAGAGCTTGAACGAAAACAACATACGGCGAAACATTTATTTCCAAGTTGGCATCATTTCCCAATCGGCTTCTTATTTCGTCCCCACGGCACTTTTTTCATGGTCAATCTCGAAGCGTTTGGCCTAATGTCGTACGACTGCTGTGTCGTTGCTTTTCGACATCAGATTTCACGATTAAATACCTTTGTTCAAGCGTTCGTTGTCTTCGAGGGGGGTCGTTCCCTACCCAACGACACCGTTACACCCAGTGTCCGTGCCGATTCTTCATGCTAGAGATACAACTTACCTTTATGTGGCAACAGTCTGTGAGACAGAGTAAACAAAACAATTTGCAATTGATCGAGGTATGTAGCAAGTGAAATGCCAGCGTACCGGGGACGAGAACACAACAAAACAGACTAGACCATAAAAGAATAGAGAATAAACACAACGAACGGAGTGATCGCTTTCAAGAATCGCAGTACGAGAGACAATGTTTTGTCAGGCCTTTTCGTCGCCGCTCCAAGGAGTCGATCCGTATATATTGGTCCAATTTCAACGATCCATCTTTCAGGACCGCATAATAAATATCCCACACTAATCCCATGTATATATATATCCCCACAAATGAAACGTGGATGCACTTCTGAAGGTAGGTGTGCTTATCAAGGTATTGGTGTTTCGAACGCTTTGTTGTATGGTTGCAAGAATTGCGCTGGCTACTGACTGTTGTTGTTGCTGGTCAATCCGTTCAGCACCTCGACGTGAACGCGGATGGATGCTGAGCGAGACAAGCGGAAAGCGCGCAAAAAGATGTATTTTGAACGGTACTCTCCAGTTATTCTTCGGATCTTGATGTATGGAGAGGTTGATAAAATAAAACTTGGCAAGACATTACTTCCAAATCGGCGTCATATTTTGTCCCAAAACAAGTAATATTTACTGTAAGAAAATCCCACAATACTGCGGTAGGTATCATAATAGTGCATTTATTTTTGAATTTCGGTAGGTACACGTACATACATGGATATAGACGTTGCAAGCGGACGCATTATTTAAACAAGTAGGAGGTAGTAGTGGTTACGATTACTGCCCCAGAAAAAGCCACACAGCAGCATTGCGAGTAGCTGCATCCCCGAGGCCTCGAGGGTGGTATTATGTAAGTTCAGACAAATCGACATGGTTTGTACTCTCGTGCAAGCAATACAGGTACGTACGAGTAAGACCACACCCAAAAACCAGTAATATTTACTGTAAAAAAAATCCCACAGTGCTGCGGTAGCTATCATAGTAGTGCATTTATTTATTGAATTTCGGTAGGTACACGTACATCCATGGATATAGACGTGGCAAGCGGACGCATGATTTGAACGAGGAAGAGGTAGTAGTGGTTACGATTAGTGCCCCAGAAAAAACCACACAGCACCATTGCGAGTAGCTGCGTCCCCGGGGCCTCGAGGGTAGTATTATGCAAGTTCGGACAAATCGACATAGTTTGTACTCTCGTGCAAGCAATACAGGTACGTACGAGTAAGACCACACCGACCACATACAGCGATGCTCTATTACACACAATATGCTTTTTGTCTGTGACATATTTTATGGCATGAAGCGAGAGTGTACCATACATTTTCGACACAAAAAACCAGGGGGAAAATTATCGTTCCTCCTGTTGTGAAGCTGCGCCACGCGAAGGTCGTAATACGTCGACTGTATCCACGGAAGAAACCAGTGAGTGGCATGCATTCGTCCCGTATCACATCGTCGTACGCGTTTGGTGTTATTTTTCCCCGAGAAGACTTTTTGAACAAATAATATAGGCGGTTTGCTTTATTGTTGTTGTGGTCCCTGACTCCGTTGCTGTGGTCATTCGCCGGTCAAGTGCAAGCGGTCGTGTTGATACGCAACTGACGAAAAAGTTTGCGTTGCTTCGTACTTACTTGACGTGCGCCTTGCTGCTGATTGCCGATCGCTCATATCTCATAGTGTTTTTTTTTTCACTTTTTTTCGCACACTTCTACTTTCCAGCTTCTGGACATACAAGCCATGGTCACAAGGGTCGTCCCTTTCCCCCTTTCCGGTTATTGCCTTCAATATTGTTGGAGCATAGGGTTCAGCACCCACTGGTCGTCGATTTTCATCGAGTGTTTCAAACTCACGCTCTCGCGCTTTCCGCAAGTTAGTTAGTGTACAAGAAATAGTCCCACGAAAATTTATACAAGTACGCACTCGGGGGGATTCGAAATCACGAAATTGACCTATACCAGGCTCGAGGACAACCTGATACGCCACCGGGGCAGTGAGTGATATAGAGCCGGTCGCCCCGGTGGTCTAGTGGGGTTACACTATTCATACTAGCGTTGGCCCTTGAGTTAATCACCACGTTGTGAGCTTAATTGGCTTTATTTGCAGAAAAAATGATAAAAATGGATCAACTAACTGCGGAAATCGCCTAGCAGCGTGGGTAGGTACAATTCGGCGCGAATCGACGAGGCAAGAAATTGCCGAATTCTTTTCGCGATGAAAATAGGGCATGTACCGTAGTGGGAATGGGGGAGGGGAGTCCGCTATATGACCCCGGATCTGAGTTATACTACTGGGAGGGCGAGAGTAGTGCGACCATCACATTAAATGGGATGGGAAAAAGAAAAGAAGTGAAGTGTATTACTGCTGCTGTAATAATACGATACCCAAACAAGTTACACCGATCGACTCGATCTGGACCGACTGCTGTATATTATGCAATTGGTCCATGTACAAGTTCTCTAATCACAGGCCAGTATGAGATGATAGTCGTTGAACTTGCTGAACTTCTTAGTGAGTGGTGGTTTCCTCTATCCACGAACCCCGGCCGAGCCGATTATTCGAAGGTTGGGCTACACTGGTGACCTTGAGGCAGGGGGTCAAATGAAATGTCCGCGTACCGCGGGGTTGGGGAATACGAATAAAAATTCAGCAATAGCGCGAGTTGCCCCATTTTTTTCTATTTGAAAACTCGTTGAAGGATTTCTGAACCGGGGTTGGACCCTGTTCTTCTGTGGTGCGGGCGTTGTATACTAACCTCAGCTAGCTAAGGCTTCCACACCGTGCGGTGTGGTGTCGACCCGGGAGAAGTCGGTTTTCGTCCCCGGTTTGTTGGCGTTGATGGGGTATGGAAGGATTTCTGGAACGGCGATGGGGCCCTTTCCTTCTCGGGTGCGTCGAAACGCCCCCCGCCCGTTTGCTGGTTTATCTCCTCGCCGGGTGTCCCTGGTTCTACGAGCTGCACAGCCACTCGACGATAAGCCAATGTGAATAATAGATGATTGTCGCACAATCGTGCGGGGCTGGCTCGACCCGCGGGAGAAATCGGTCATCGTCCCCGGTTTGTTAGGATTGCTGAAACGGGCACAGGACTCTATATCCTCCCATGGTGGCGTTGCCCTTATGTCCGAGCCCCAGCCAATCAGCGGTAAGCGAATATGGTTGGGGTGGAGTTGCCGTAAGTCACTACCACCTTGGCGTGGTGCAGCTTAACACCAGGAGGAACTTGTATAATCCAACCCTCGAGGCCCCGGGGACGCAGCCACTCGCAATGCTGCTGTGTGGCTTTTTCTGGCGAAGAAATAGTAATCCCTACTACCTCCTCCTCGTTTAGTCATCGGTGCGCTTGCCACGTCTACATCTATGTATGTATGTACGTGTACCTACCGAAATTCAATAACAACTGCACTACATGATCCCTACCGCAGTACCATGGGGATTTTTTACAGTAATATTGTCATATGTTTTGGGACAAAATTTGACGCCAGTTTGGAAATAATATCTCGCCAAGTTTTATTTGATCGACCTCTCCATACATCAAGTTCCGAAGAATAACTGGAGAGTACCGTTCAAAATACAATTTTTTGCGCGCTTCTCGCTTGGACGGCCGCCTTCGAATAAAGTGATTTGACCGAGAAATCCTACAGCACTGCCCACTGAGCTACTTGATCAATTGACTCAGTAGCTCAGTGGGTAGTGCTACTATGAATAAAAATACACTCCAGCTGTGAGATCGAAGATTTTGTCGAAACTCGTCTTTGTTAGCTGTATGTGTATACTCCGATTGCGCGTATTACGGGTTGTGTGTCCTTATTAAGGATATAGGTCGGCGACTCCCCTTGCAACTACAGTGTAGCTTATCAGGGTCAACAGGGTGTATTTTAAACTACCAAACGAAATAACCATTCATAATGTCGACAGCGCGCACGCTTGAAAAAGACAAATATGAAGTCGTTGAGAATCGAACTCACGACACATGGCACTACCCACTGTCACGTGACTCAGTACAAGTCACAGTGAGTGGGTTATTCAAAAAAACAACCAAATACGTTTTCTAGTTAGTTAATTTATTATCACCGACTTCGTAAGAGCGATTTCCGGAGCTATCCCCTCTCAACGTACTGCAGTTAGTAGTACTCAGGAGAACACAAACAACTATCATACCCATTCATAACGCCTCCAGCGCGGGACGCTCCTGAATACCCAATATGATCTCGGTGAAAATCGTACTCACGACACATCCTTCGTTGGTTATTTAACACTATAACCACTGAGCAAAACGGAATCGACACACACCAGTAAGTAGTAGCTACGATAGGGCAAGCGCTTCGAGGCGGCCATGAAAAAAACATCGTTGGGAAGAAATTTAAACTTAGATGCCAACTTGGAAATGTTGTCCCTTATTTGTTCGTTCAAGCTCTACACATCCCAAGATCCAAAAATAGATCGGACGTATACCGCCCAAAATACAAGAAAAAAAAAACGTTTTTCACGCTTGTCTCGCTCAGCATCTATCCGCGTTCACGTCGAGGTGCGGAACGGATACGGCAGGGCGAGGGGCTTTTGAGCCGCCCCCCGAAGACGGCGCTCGAACGAAGCTATTTGACCGAGAGTTCCAGTTTCGAGAATCGCATACTGAGGCCGAGACGAAAAAAACTCCGGACCGAATCCCCCCCAAAAAAGATGATTAGCTATATAAATATATAATTAAATGAAAAAATATGCAATAATATTTAAAAAAATGAAAATACACTCCAGCTGTGAGATCGAAGATTTCGTCGAAACTCATCTTTGCAAGCTGTGTGTGATACTCCGATCGCGCGCATAACGAGTTGTGTGTCCTCATTAAGGATATAGGTCGGCGTCTCCCCTTACAACTACAGTGTAGCTATCAGGGTCGACAGGGTGATTTTAGTCAGTCTGTGCGCGGAAACTATAAAACCCTTTTCTGAGGGGGACAAAATCTGACAGATGTGAAGGGAAATGTATCCTTTTATCAAGCGAATCTTGTAAGTCGAATAACCGGTGAGGGGGGGGGGCGGAGTTTTGAAGGACGTGGGGGCCTGGTTTTGATCAAAAGCGAGCGGGTTTGGAGGGGGGGGGGGGGAAGGGGGGCAATTTGTGCATGTAAGCTATAAATCCTTTCGAGGGAATAAATCTGACGGTTTTGGCACCAGTTTATTATTGGGGGGGGGGGGGTGGGGTTGTTGTTGTTGTTGTTGTTGTTGTTGTTGTTGTTGCTCTCACATTAACTCGCATAATCAAGTCCGTGGTCACAGGACAGGCTCCAGTCACTCTGGAGCTGAGGAATACCCCAGGGAAAACACACACACAACCCAAGGTGGTACACGCATATATCACAGCTGACGCAATTCATGCCTCCACCAGAAACATATAAAAGTGGAATCGGGAGTCAGTCTACGATGTGCCAGGTCCAGACCGGTGCATACGTCTCACTACTCACGCCTGGAGAAACCAAATATTCCGATTGCCACCCAAGGAAGACTACCACGTATATATTACACGTAGTATCTATCACTACGCATACGCACGACAGGCATAAGTCAATTGGAGATAAAGAAACAAAGAAAAGAAAAGAAGATAAAGGAAAGGAAAGAAAAGAGAAGAAAAACGAAACAAGACGAAAAAGGCAAGCAAAGAGAAGAAAAAGACAAGAAAATCAAGAAACGACAAGACAAGAAAGCAAAGAAAGAAGAAGAGAAAAAAGAAAAAAGAAATAGAAAAAGAAACATAGAAAAATATAATACTAGCAGACCCTAGGAACTGGCTAAGGATGGCATTGGGCTAACAGAGGGTATCACGTCCATCATCAATGGCACCTGGGAGAGAACGCAACATGACGAAGAAGTCAGGGCGGTCTTATGCTATCTTGTGACGGCCATTAGAAGGCCCACAACTTTCAATACGATGATGGCCAAACCCAGACTTCAGTCTCTTGGGCATGACGCTCCCCCTTCCGCCCCTCCCCCCTTCCTCCCTTTCCCCCTCCCCCCCCTCCCCCAGTCCCCTCCCCGCCCCCCCCCCCCTTCCCCCTCCCCCCGGCCGCTTAGAGATGCCAACGGTGGATGACGCTGCCGCAGCCTTTGCGCGTCGCTCTGCAGCTTTGCGTCTCTCCGTTTCATGCCAATTCCGCATGAACAACTCGGCTCCCTCCTCTACTCTTCGAAACCATCTGCCAGCCTTCTGAGCAGCCTTTCGCCATCCTTCAAATTTCATTCCAAAGACCGACATATCCTCCTTCAGATGATCCATCCAGTCTTTCTCTTGCCCCCCTGAGTAGCCCTTACCCCCAACAAACTCCCCAAACATCAGGTGGGGCGGGGGGGGGGGGGGGGGGGTTGGGGCGGGGGGGGGGGGGGCGTGTGGGGCAGCTCAATATGTGCGTGGAAACTATACATTATTTTATAACACGCGCATATACATGAACTATTGCCGTAAACCTTTACGGAAGACTAAGCCTTGACACGCTGCAACGTGAGTCCCGCTCGGGTGATTTTTTATAACAGATTTTCTCGGTCCACATAATTTTTCTGGCTAAAAAAAATGATCGTGGGTGCACGTCCAATTCGTCGGAATCCGAGGACTTTTTGAACATATTCATCGTGCCAATTTTACGCTGAAAGCTCCACATCTGGAGCAGAAAACATAGAAAATACCGTTTTTTCGCCCATATCTCGCTTTAAAAAAAACTTGAATATTTTTGCTTCTACAGGAAGCTGCGCCTTGACGTGATACTTTTCAAATACGGGGAAAAAAAACTCGTGACCCATACATCGAGCCCCAAATACCAAATAATGTATATCTGGAAATCAGATAACTCAAGCCCAACAACCAAAACAACACATCTGCCAGGATGGTTCGATTCGCCTGAAAGAGAGCTGTACGGTAACATTTTTTATATTTTGTGAAAATAAGCGCCCACCTAAAAAAAATCGATGTGTGGATGCTGAACTTTACGGAAAAATTGTTGTGTCTGTACTCTTGTTACTAACCAAACGTATTCCTTTGTATGACCATCTTTGCCTGAACACACTGCTGGCATCCCTGGCTAGGTTGCAACGAAGCGGAGGCAGTGGCCTGTGGAGTTGGAACGGTCTGTCACCCTGGGAAGGACGGCCACACATGCTGTGAGTACCTGCGCTTGGGAAAGATTTTCCCTATAAGAGCCATCTCACGGGAGGGGTGGCACGTAAAACGTTTCCGACCGATGTGGCCGGTTGAGCTACTCAAACACGGTGAACTTTCGGTGGGTTCGACAACTTCACGAGTTCAATGGTTGTTTTCAGGACCAAGGGCATAGAAATGCTGGTCGGGTTGCGCGAACGAATGTCTCCGAAGTCATGTTCCGAGTGATGATGGATGATATTGAGCTACTCATGTCAGGAGCTCAGAAAATTCTTCGAACCTGCAGCACCTCCAAGCGTGAGATGACTCATAAGTGCACATGCTATAGAGTAACAGAGAAGGGCTCCCTCCCAATATTGCCGGTTAAATAGTACCCTCGACGCGCCGGACTAATCATCTATCCCCACTTGATGATGAAAATTTTTACCAAAGATTGGTATGGTCTAGCTCATGTTGCCGGGCGCGAGCCGTACGATCTGTATCATCTAGCCCATTCTTCCGGTGTTGGATCTGTACTCCACATATACAGATCATGCACAACACCTCACACCGGCAGCTATAGGATATATATATACCGTAGGCCCGCCCAAGGCTACCTTATGGGGGGGGAGGGAGGTACTCAGTTTGTGCATGGTCGAAGTCGTAAGACCATAGACCCCCACATCTCTACTATGCCGGGACGGAGCACGTCTGGAGGGGTCACTTTTGGGGTCTTATTTCTTGCAGTGGTTCTGGATCACTCGCGCGAGTGACCCCCCTGTTCCTTTCCGGTCTTAAGGTTTCGTGCTGCAGTAGTCATTTGGCGTTATTAATCCGCAATGGGGTGGTAAGCTACGCTGCGACAAAAAAAAACGCCAAGAGTATTTTTGTCGTGAGGTACGGAGTCACTCTTGCGAGTGTGTCAAACATAGTGGTGAAAATGGGGTCACCCCTCTACCGCAGGCTGTGTACTATTATTAGTAATATTACCAGGTAGTAAAATACCTCCAGTAGACCAAGATGCTGTCCATCTGTGACGTGCTACGACAGGATATGAACCTATTTGAAAAAAAAAAAAAAAATGAATGGCCCTGCTCCTTGACCTTACAACGTTGGAACTCCAATTTTTTCGTCTTTTCAATTCGGAATATATATTCTGTACACTTCGGTCATGGGATCGTTGATCGGGTGCCGCACTCTATTTTGTTTCAGAACGGCTTTTTTCCCGTGAGGTATAGAACCACTCAAGTGAAGAGCCTCACAAACAAGCCTGCAACGATAGAGGTCGTAGCGCTTTTGGGAATTTTGTTTTCTGAGCTTTAGGACTCCTTGGCCCAGTGTCGCTGGAACCTATTTTTGTTTTTGCGCTTTTGTCGTATTATTTACCCAGGACGTGAGAATCGGGCTGCACTTTGTTTCTCTCAAAATCGTTCTTGTTGGTTGGGGGTAGCGTTCCTCAAGTGGTTGGGAGCCGCCAAAAACAAAACGGCGCACCTCCACCCTAGCATGTGTCAACGGGGCACCTCCCACGCATGCTACGATGGAGGTAGCATTTTTTGGCTATTTGTTTTTGTGACGGACGGAGCTCTTTACCCCCAAATCTAACAATCAATCGCTGTACTCCCATTTTCCCCCCTGCTCCCCCCCCCCGCGAACGCTGTTGCCTTCTGTCGTTGTCCACACCACCCTCATAACTTCCGGACACGCCGGTGCACCCGCGGCCAACTTAATCATCCTGATTTGATTCCGATGTCTGACTGTGGACCACGTCTGGAACCTGGATGTTGGAAGCTTGACGAAAACGTTGAAGCTAAAGGGCACTATTATATCGTCAGCGTTTCCTATATATAGTGCTACTGGGAGCGTGGCCTGTCGAACGCTTGTTATTGGTACTATCGGCACGAATCGTCGCTTGAAACGGTGATCTTGCGGGGTTGACGGCAGAAGTGAAGCTAAAGCACAGCAGGAGTCACCGTTGCTATCATGCGGTGATACTGGGAGCCTGACACGAGTTTTCGCAAGCTGTATATTAGGAGCTAGGGAATATAGGTTGCCAACAAGGTTATGTTGGATGCGTGGCATGTTCTTGAAGTTATTGGAACTACCAGGTGAAAATGATCGGTCGAAGCGATCGAGAGCGTGGCATCCGTCTCAAAGCTGTGGAGGAACGTAAAACATCAGATGGAAAAAGACATGAGCGGGAAACGATTGGAACTAGGAGACATATTGTTGGAACGATAATGCTATACTGGAATCATGACATGAGTTGGAAACTGACGCGTTGCTACAGCGAGGGTAGCAGATTTTGGCTACTTGTTCTCTTTTTTCTGCATGACGGGGATCAAAACTGTCATTACTCATGTCGTCATTGTTTTGCTGTAGCAACGCGTGCTACAACAGAGGAGGTAGAAATTTTTGGCGCCAAAAACGTTTTCTGAATGACCGGGCTCCTTAACCCGAAATTGTCTAAATTTCATTTTGTTTTCTTGTATACCCAGGCCATGGGGTTGTCCACCGGGTTGCACTTTCACTTTTTTGAAAACCAAACACAATTTTGGTGTAAAATAGAGATTCTCATATCGGGAGCCTAAAAAATATTGGTTGAACCTCTACGATAGCTTGTGTCTAGTACTCGTTGTATACCTAGGCCATTGGACTGTCAGGTTTCGCCTTCAGCATTTCTCAGAGTCGTGTTTCAGGTGGGCGTGAGAGCTCATCCAAGGCGGATCCTTAGAAGATACATAAGATACACCCCTACCATACCATGAGTTTCCACGGGAATTACGGGTAGGAATTTCTGATGGACACCGGGATATTGGAGCGTGGCCTCTCACATGTTTGCACCTTTTGCGTCGCTATAGGAATTACGCGTAAAAACTACTGTTGCGAACAGAGATATTGGGGTGTATACGCCTCACATTTTAGCGGCTTCAAGCAATCGCTGGGGATGGGTGGAAGTCAACGGTGATGTGGGGGCGTGACATTTGGAAAGAGCTACGTAAGAACCGGGAATTATCGTTTGATACGTTTATGTCAGGCACGTGGCGTGATTTGGAAACCAGGGGAACAAGCATATTTTGATTCCAATGGTAATGGTGACATGATGCTGGCTGGGTGGTATTCGTGGGAATACAGAGACTAGGAGGTGTAGGTTGAAAATGTCATATTGGGAGCGTAACATGGTTTGGAAACCACACACCGGGACCAAGGATTTTCGGCCGAAAGGATGTAGATGTTGTGAACGGCGATATCGGGAGCTAGACATCAAACTGGAAGTTATCGCAACTAAGACGTATCTAATGCGACTGTGATATTCGAAGCCTGACGTAAAATTAGAAAATGTGTGCCACGGTCTGGGTATGCTTGATATTCAAATCATATGGGAGTTCGCGCAGCTATATGCGAGAACGTCAGGGTATCTATTCTACTTGGACTTGGCGCAGCTGTCATAGTACGACTTTTGGCATGTGCATTTGTCAGACAGATTTAGTCTTGAAGCAAAGCAATCAAAAACTTTTGCTTCCGATTTGAGAACGATGCGGATTGGTGGGGAAAAATTGGGGCATGTCTGGTACCCTGGTTCTACTTGGCGTTTGCGCATCTGCTCACGAGTAGGCATGTTTGATATTATATATTACTCCCAGATTCTACGGCATTTTACGCATCATGCATGGCCACCAGTAGCTTTTGGTCATGAAATGTTGACGGGTTGGGGCGTTGGGGATGATTTCCGAAGGTTGCACCAAAGACAGTTGGTCTGGAGGGAAAATGAAAATGCGTAGCTCCTTCATGGGTGGTGTTTACATTGGAGCACCCGTAATGTATGATGCGGCGTAAAAATATACTTGGGGTATCAACCCCGTCCGTGTGAGTACATGCTTACATGCACCGGATGCCTTTCTTTGTATTGGCAAGCAGCGACTACGTTAATATTGATATATAAAGTAGTACGTCTAACGCCACCCCTCGATGCGTTGACGCATCGATTTGAATTGAAATTCGAGCTGAACTCTATCAAAATGTACTCGATACTCCTCTGCATTGCATGCTGCTATGTGTCGAAAATACACACGAGGACAGTGCTAGTAGTTGCGTGGGAAAAGGGTTCCAAGAAATACCCAACTCGTTACCTATTGTGTGTGCAATGGAGGGATACGCGATTAATCATTCACCAAAAAAGGAAAAGAAAAGGAATATATCTAGTCTATGTGTGTGCCCTGTTGATTCCTTGGGCGTACGGCACCCGGTATATTATAAAAAATGAAAATACACTCCAGCTGTGAGATCGAAGATTTCGTCGAAACTCATCTTTGCAAGCTGTGTGTGATACTCCGATCGCGCGCATGTGCGCGCATATATACCAAGCAACATGTACGTACTTCTGCATGTTAAAAGCGTGTTTACCAGCCCACAGCAACACCACGATAAACAGTCGTGGTTACTGTTCCGATCGGTCAATCAACCAATGGACGATGTCACAACAGTGACTCCGTCCGTTCCGCAACACGCGTAGGACTCAACAGCGTTGCGGTGCTCCTGTCGCGCGCACACAAAGGAACAACTCGGCATTACCAGCGATTTGCAGCTTGTTGTGGACTACTCGTGTTAGGCAGACACCACCCCTCGTGTATACCAGTCTCCCGTTCGTTTTCGTCCAGGTCGCGGGTCCTCCTGCCAAATATCTTGCAGCGCTGAAATGGCGTAGCAGAAATTATCATTCGACTATCAATTGAAACCGCCCGATCGAGTGGTACCCTCACTAGGTACTGACGGCGACCTTTCGCAATGCCTAAAACGTACACAACATGGACTGGTCGTTGTCTCTGCCCACCCCGTGCAAAGATGATAATAAGCGAGACTCCACAGTTTCAGGAAAATATACGTTGGATATCTGGTATGTATGATAGCGCCATCCACTAGCCACGCTCAGTCACATTGATTCGGTGGTGTAGTGGATAGTGAAGTATAACAAAGTGCAGTGGCGATCATAAACGAATTTCACTGTTCAATTATCTTGGCGTTGTTGATGCAGACGCCGGTCGTCGCCAGGTAGGTGCGCTAGAGCTTCAGCTTATTCAAAATCCGGTTTGGGGTGACGTACATACAGCTACCCCAATGAGGAGCCTCAGAGAAAAAACAGTGCGCCTCTGCCGTAGCGCATGCCTGTGCAGTCAGTGTCTGCGTCTTGCCCAGGGACTTCCATTCAGGAAAAATAAGCCTGAGGTTGGCTTGCGTGTGTACACGGAGGCCGCGGGTGTCACCAGTGCTCCCCCCTTTTCTCTACCGGGTATAGGCTGCCAGCAGCTTGGAACAGCGCCTCACGAAGAAAATGAATGCCATTTCTTGTCTGGCGCACAGAGTAACACCTCTAAGGGCGTGGAGGCGGTGCACATCACGAAAACAGACGGGAAGCACACACCCACGAAATGGCCAGCTTCTCCACTCTCCAGACTGTGCCCATTGCGCTCTCGGCTGTGGCGATATATCCATCCTCTGCCTTCGGAACGAACTCCATAACATCGGAAGTGAAAACAAAACACATCTCCACCACCCCACACGGTCCGTACCTCACCTATCAAGCCACCCAGGGTTCTTCTCTACCGAGGCTAAGGCTTGTGTGACTGCCGCGAGACTACTGCATAGTCTATAGGTCTTCGGAGGGTTTCGACCCACCCCGAGGTCGGGGCAGGCCATAGTCTATAGTCTACAGTTAGAATCCGTTAGAAAGGCGCTTCAGTGAGCTGTGAGATCGAAAACTTCATCAAAACGCGCGTTTGCAAACTATAGATTGATGCGTCGATTGCGGGTGTTACGGCTGATTGGGTGTATGAAGGGCACGGGAGATCTCAGCGGCATCGATTACTGATGGTGTGTTTTGCCTTGTGGCCTCGATTCGAGCAAAATGGCGCTCACACTTTACCTCTTTAGGAACGCTTACTGAGCCTTATGGTCCGTTTCGTTGGTGTTTATTTCACGCCGAATGATGTCAGCGGGAGCCCTCCTCTGGGGGCAGTATCCCAGGGCATTGCGAAACGGCCTGAAACCGTGTGCAGTTTGCGTTGCTTTGCCGCGGTTGGAAGACACCTACTCCGGACGAGAGTTTCGACTCATTTTGTTTTCCTTGATACCCAGGGAACAGGTATTAACATGATGCATGAAAACTCTTGCCCCGCCGTGGGTTGTGCGGGCAACGACGCGTGCCCAGAGAGACCCTTGTGCACCCACATTACACGACTGGTTATATCCGCAAAGGGATTGCCTTTCAGTTAACACTGGCAATGAAACACGGAAAAAGAAAGAATGGGACCTCGTCCGCCGATTTGCCAATCCAATGCTTGAGCCCAATGGTAGATTTGTGCCTCACAATTGTGTCCGAGGCGCGAAAGTAGATTGAGGTTAATCGAGCGGCACCTTAAAGCTTTGTTGGAGAAAACGACAATCAGTCTTCGCAGCGACACGCGGTCGCGTGCCCGGATGGCTGCCGTATCTCTGTGACGAGAGGGGTAGCCCGATACTTGTTGGAGTTCATTTTGTGGCGTAGGGGTTACGACCTTTCCGTTTACGTTGTGTTTTCATACCCAAACATCCTAAGCGTCCAAGTGCTTGATCTTCATATTTGTAGGGCGCTTCGGGTATCTAGCTAAGTGTGGTAATTGTGTTCGCAAAACGGGAGTGTCCAGCGATTCGCGCGTCCCGGCCGGTCAAGGCGTACGGTTCTGCCGCATGGCGTCTTGGATCGGGCCTGACCGCCTGGTACCCGTTCCCCGTGGTCTCGGCTGAAAGGTTTCCGGTACCGTCTATCTCTTTGAGCAACCCATATATATGGCGACCGCCCTGCAAGACCATTTATTCGCGGGCGGCAGAGCTGCAGAACCACTTCATGATGCATTTCTTTCGCGTAGGAGGCTCCCCCAGCACATCTCTGACCGGGGCGGCTGTGGACGAGATCATCAAGACTGGTGGCTGGAAGACGGAGTCGACAGCATATTGCAAAATCGGGGCCTTTTCTACTAGCCAAGTGGGTGGCAAGAGGAAAGGCGGCTAGCGCTAAACAGTCGTTAGCGAGCTACCACTGTCGCCGCGTGTGCGGAAAATGATGGACGCAATGAATGACAAGGAATTTTCGGTGAGACATCTTTCTACCGGACCAGTGGTCAACTACAAATAAATACAGTTCAACGGAGCAACGAAATATGGGCGGGACCACAGGTCGGCGCAGGAGGCCTCATCCACATCCGATACTTACATTGAATGATGCACGGTACTGAGGCGGAATACAGCGGTAAAATAGCGATCAAATTGGATACGTCCAAGTTTGGCACAAATAATGGAACCACAGATCTGTGTAGGGTTATTGGGGGGACACAGAGTGCCCCCTGCAGGTCTGCCAATTGAGCAGGTCCTCGGAGAGTACTCACGTTCTTAGCCTTCGTCGTCGTAGCTTTATTCGATTCCACCAGAGCCCCGGATGGCTTCTGAGATCGGAGGCTCGTGCCCCCAATCTATTTGCTGACTATTCCGAATATATAACGCCAACCTTATAATGCAAAACCCATCCAAACGATCTCAACTCGGATAATTACAGGCCTTTTGGAGGCCGTATCTTAACATCTGATCGAAATGTCTCGAATTCTGCATTACGTAGTGATAGCTTCTTCTTTTCGCTCCGGAAACCTAGTGAGCAGAATTGGTCACGAAATTCTTGAGGCCATCCCATCCACCCAGCAATGAATGGTATTCATAGGCTTGAGTACCCAGATCATGAACAGGTACTAACCCCGCGCAGAGTATACGATACGCTAGCCAAGCGTCCACTCTGCGCGGGGGGGCATACCAGGCGACGGTCTCCTGCCGGCGCTGGAGGCCTCATCCAAATACAATACTAAATTAAATGATCAACGGTACTGAGACAGAGTGCATCAGGAATATTTTGAGTAGGATGTCGTATGGAGGCATCTCACTTACATAAAAAACACTTGAAAATAGAGTAGTCTATGGCATCTGCAAGCAATATCCTCAACTCGAAACTCAGAAAAAATGCTGCAAGAAGTCAATAATGCAGTGTTTTTCGGGCGTTTTAGATATTTTTTGGACTTCGTAACTTCCTATCATACCCCTCACGGAAATGAAATATTGTTTGCAGCGCGCTTTTCGGACACGACTCGAGAAGAGTTATATAATCCGCCTGGTGAGTAGCAAGCTTTTGGTGAAAAGCTTTTTTGATCGGTGATGTACCCGTCGTATTAGTTAGGCTCCCGCGATTTCGGAGTTTTTTGTTGTGTGTTGCTGGCTCCCAAGTTCGAAATCACGAAACCATCTCGTGAGTCCCTCCTGGCTGCCTACGACTGCTGTCTGGCGCACCCGACACCGTCATATACCCCACCAATAGCGTCCCTCAATTTTGCAGGCCGTGGTTGCTCGCGGGGAGCTGTAGCTGCCCACTAGTGAAGTGCACACGTTCAGTTGGGAATTGCTTTTTGTCTCGTTTTGTGCACCCCAAATTTCGATATCTGCAGCGCGTCAAAGTCACGGCGTGGGTCTCTGCTGAGAACCAACCGAAAACCAATCTGAACAAACTCACAGCATCTGTGCATGAAACACGCTTAAGCACTATAAGGCCTTGAAAGGTCTGTAATTATTTGATTTGATAGATATTTGGCCATTTTCATACGATATGGGTTGGCGTCCTTCTATTCGGGATAATAATCAGGAAATAATGTAGTCGAGGCTGCGCCTCGAGTTGTCAGATGCTATCCGGGGCTCTGTGGAAATGGTAGAGCTGCTTCCCTACTACGGCTAAGAAATTGAGAACTCACCGAGGAACTGCTCACTCAATAGGCAGACCTGCAGTGGACACTCTGTGTCCCCGCTCACTCTAATACCCTAACAATACCCTGACCCTAAGCCACGAACCAAGCGGAGTTCTAAACGCAGCGTGTCAACACACCTGGTAGCCATGTTTTTTTTCTGTTCCGATAAATCATCTAGATATATATTAGAGTCACCGGAAAACCGGGTACCAGGGGACGCTTGGGTCCCACCCTGGCTTTGACTACGCTAGTTGAAATCGCTGGGCTCGGCTGGAGCTAAGTAATTGTCTAAAAGTAAACATATTCCCAGTAGTGCTGGTGTCCTCAGTATGTACTATATTATTGGCGTATTGGCGTATTGCCGCCGCGTGCTACGACAGAGGTATCAAGGTATACCACTTTTTGGCAAACTTTTTCCTGAAAGATTGATTGGTTGATTGGACTCCTTGACCGAAAATCGTCGGGATAATACCAACCATTCATATTTTGAAATATGATCATGTTTTTGTAACTAGGCCATGGTTTTGGCCATCTGGTTGCATATTAAGTCTACTCTATTAATAAGTCGCTTTTTGGGTAGAGCGCTTCTCAAGTAAGTTAGGACATCCAGAAAGAAAATGGAATGTTAGACATATGTCTACCCTGGCGTAGCTAGTTTACCGATGCATTGTGCTGGCACATAACGTACCAGCATAAATCCTATTTTAGCAGCCGCCCCTCTGTACGAAAAATAACGAACCTGCTGAGCGCACGTCGCATACTTGTATCCTCTCCGTACGCTTCAATTATCCAGGCACACATCCTACACCCAGCAGCAGGTCGGGCTGTGCTTCGTTCACGTACAATATAATAGTACGCAGGGAGCAAAACACTAAAAACGTGGGCTTCGTACTCGTTGCTCCTGTTTGTTGAATAGCTCTTTGAGGTTCTATGGTTCGTCCAAAACAGACTGGTTGCATGCACGGAAAAGAACGCACAGCCGTCGTTGCTCGTAGTCGTCCTTTTTTGCAGTTTCCGGAGTACAAGCGGTATAATATGGTACCCCGAACAGAAGCGCACACCTCGCCTAAAGAGTCCCACCGCACACAGAAAAAGGTAGAAAGGACGACAGCAACGTCGGCCGCAACACGACGAAATAAATATTATCTGGTGCAGTATAACAGCACAGTCGGACGCAGGTGATGTGGTGATGGGGCGACCACTCGTTACAGCGGCGTGGCGACATGCATAGGGTAAATGCTGCCGGTTTTGGTGCGATGAGTGTCAGCGTGTTGGGTGACCTTTCACTGTGCTCCCCCCCTACACTACACCTAGGGTAAATGCTGCCCGTTTTGGTGCGATCAGTGTCAGCGTGTTGGGCGATCTTACACTGTGCTTCCACCCCTACACTACACCTAGGGTAAATGCTGCCTGTTTTGGTGCGACGAGTATCAGCGTGTTGGGTGACCTTTCACTGTGCTCCCCCCCTACACTACACCTAGGGTAAATGCTGCCCGTTTTGGTGCGATCAGTGTCAGCGTGTTGGGCGACCTTACACTGTGCTTCCACCCCTACACTACACCTAGGGTAAATGCTGCCCGTTTTGGTGCGATCAGTGTCAGCGTGTTGGGCGATCTTACACTGTGCTCCCCCCCCTACACTACACCTAGGTCAAATGCTGCCTGTTTTGGTGCGATGAGTGTCAGCGTGTTGGGTGACCTTACACTGTGCTCCCCCCCTACACTACACCTAGGGTAAATGCTGCCCATTTTGGTGCGATGAGTGTCAGCGTGTTGGGCGATCTTACACTGTGCTTCCACCCCTACACTACACCTAGGGTAAATGCTGCCTGTTTTGGTGCGACGAGTGTCAGCGTGTTGGGTGACCTTTCACTGTGCTCCCCCCCTACACTACACCTAGGGTAAATGCTGCCTGTTTTGGTGCGCTGAGTGTCAGCGTGTTGGGCGATCTTACACTGTGCTCCACCCCTACACTACACCTAGGGTAAATGCTGCCTGTTTTGGTGCGATGAGCGTCGGCGTGTTGGGCGAACCTTTATTGTGATAACCCCTACACTACACCTAGGGTAAATGCTGCCTGTTTTGGTCCGATGAGCGTGGGCGTTTTGGGCGACACTTTCCTGTGCTACCTCCCCCCGCCTAGGTTGAATGATGCCTGTTCAAGTGCGATGGCTGCAGACGTACCCTTACTGTGTTGCACCCCCTGCACTGCGGTTAGGGTCAGTGCTGCCCAGTTTTGGCTCCTTGTACTGCGGTTCGTGCGGGCGTTACCCATATACCCTACGGTCAGACTGGGCGCTGCTCTTATGTTGCGGTTATGATTATTGGTACCTTGTTACTGCTGTACTCCTCTTATACGGCTAGTTGACGTGGCTGCTACCATCACTGAGGCTGGACGGAGTCAAGGCCCATTTTGTTGCTGTTTGCTGAAACACAGATATACCGCTCCTGGGAGCAGGAACACCACAACAATTTATCTGTCTCCATAGCTTCTTCACGCGTCGTTCCTATCCCCCCCCCCCCCCCTTCACTACACCTAGGCACCATGTCCACCAGTGACGATGGGGGCTACTCGGGGCAGGCTGAGGTCTTCCACGAACCCCAACCTGGATGCCCACGAGACAGGGAGAGCTTGCTCGAGATCCCGCGACTCGAGACAGGGGGAACCACCGGAGGCGGGTTCCGGTGACGAGACAGAAGACGGAGCACCATACCTTCACCCATTCCCACCAACCAAGCGGGTCGATTCGCTGGTTCGCGCTGAGAAGAAGACGGACCAACCCCCACCGGACTCGGGGGCGTCTCGACGCTAGCTCTCGCCAGCCCCGGGGGAGCGCCACCAGCTGCCCCCCCCGCGCTCGACAGGGCACCACCGCCGCCACCTGGGCTCTCCGCGCTCGACAGAGCGCCACCCCCAGCGCTCCCGGGACCGGGGCGCCCATGCCGCCCCCTTGGACTAGGCATACGCGGCGGTGCGGGCCCAGCGGGCGCTCGACGACGCCAACCAGACGATAGCACGCCGACGTCGGTTTGACGAAGATATCGAGCGGGCGAAGACCGCTGCGCGGGAGTCGTCCCTGGTTGCGAAGAGGGCGCAACAAGCCCTCGCTCAATCAGTTGCGTCGGCTGCGGCGGGAGCTAACGCGGCCTCCTTGCCTTCGTCGCGCCCGCAGGGTGTCGCATCCCAGCGACCACGACCCGGGAACGACGCCTTCTTCAAGGGCATCGTCGCGTGCATGGCGTCTGCACCGCGGGTAGACTTCTCCTCAGCGTTGGCGACCCGCGGTGGTGGAAACGGCCTACGCCCTCCTCCCGTCAGAGAGGCCGGCGTCGCGGCAAGCGGACGTCCTCAATGGAAGCGGCCTGGGCTCGCGTGGATTGTACTCCCTATGCTAGACAGACGAGAGCCGCCCCGACCCTTGCCCTCGTCAAGGCCCTGCTGATAGCCCACGACGAGGACCCCAACCCTGTCCTTTGGCCGGACCCCGGAGGAAGAGTTGGCAGAACGAAACCGGGGAAAATATCGCGACAGTCGCGACCGCGGGGACAGCAACCGTGGGGGTGGCGGCAAAAATGGTGGGGGTGGCGACCACCACCGCCGCCGCGGGGGTGACAGCGCATCGGGTGCTGGTGTGCCTGAGGGCGCCGCCGAGGGGGCAACTTCGATCCAACAACCGGGGCAGTTGGCCGCAGCTCTGGCAGAGGAATGGCGCGAGAGGACGTTCAGCGTGGGTCGGCTCATCAACCTCCTCCCGCTCGTCTTCGTCCTCGAGCACGGACCACAGCGAGGTGGTCGTGGTAGCAGACAAAAAGTGTCAAGAGCCATGCCAGGAGGAGCATCTGCCTGAGGCTTTCACCCTCCTGTTGCGTCTGCTGATCATGCACTTCGACGGGGTTGACACGGAGGAGGGCTACACTAAGTTGCATACTTTTGGAATGTGTAACGGCATGCCTTTTTCTGATTTCAGTGGAGTCTCGCGTACTTATGCCGACCGCTACGCGGAGTGAGCGTGTTTTGTCTCCGGGGACGGATGTGGTGTTGGAGGTGGTTCGGGTGGCGGCGAATGAGCAATTTCCGGCTCTCCTGCCTGGGTTGTACCCTGGTTCGAAGGCAACAAACCCGCGGCCATACGCCTCGTTGGATGCTATGTGGCGGGCTTTTAGTGACTAGTAAGACACCTGCCGTCAACGGCGAAACATTTTTTTCTCTCCCTGTTTCTTCGACGGGAGCGCGGTCATGCGCCCTGTCGGGGGCCCGGCCCGCCGATCATGGGCGCGGCCAGGGCCGAGTGCCGTCCCAGTCGCTTTCGTGGCAGACGGGATCGAGCCATCATTCAACTGTCATGCCCATCGATGATTCATCTGACCCTTGGCTTGACCACACATCGAACTGCTGGCCACTAGAAGAGCATCATTATGCAGAAGGTTTCGCCGTTAAGGCCTCGTTTAAGACAGACGACCCTCCCCTTTGGAGCGGCCTCCTTTCACCTCGCGCTGATGCCCTCCGAGAAAACCGGGGGCTTTGCCTCAACTGCCACGAAGACAACCATTCCTTCAAGCATTGTAGGCATCCTTATATTACTGCGAGTGGCTGCTTGAACCCTGAACTAGGCCAACTTGGCGACGATGACGCACACCGACGTTGACAAACACGCATGGTCTGCTACCGCCGAAACGACAAATCCTCTCGCCCAAACAACCACAAGAAAAATCGTCGCCATCTTTCAGGATTAGGGCCAGGTAAACTGTTACAACGATACCACATACACGTCGGATCACCATGGTATCCTGCGCTCGCCCGCCTCTTCTGCCCCCGCTCCCGCTTCTCGAATGCGCTTTGGAGCCGCCCACAACCCGGGGGGAAATAAATTTGCGCGCCAACCTGGCACATTCCGTAACGGCAATTGACAGCTCGACGGCGGTACGGCACCGTCGACAACACTGTCGGGGGGTACCTATTTCGTTTTCAGAAGATGCTCGTGTTCTGTTGCTAGCCTGTCCAGTAACGCAGCACAGATTGCCTCTGTCAAGAGCCCACGGGCTCCTACGCCGTCTGCGGACGATTCTCACGGCGTAGTACCGGCGGCGGGAACTAGCGCTTCAAGCGTGGTTTCCTCCAGCCAGGTATTTTTTTTTCTTTTCTTTCTTTTTTGACGGCGAGAACGCGCGCTTTCAGCGACGTTCCCCTCGGTCATGGTCTGAGTTCGGCAACGGGAACCGCGCTTCCGGCACCGTACCCCTCAGCCGCGGCATAAACTCAGCAATGGGGTACGCGCTCCAAACGCCGCCCCCATCAACCATGGCACGGGAGCCTGCGCTTTGCGCGATCCCCCCCCAGGCACGCGCCGCGCAACAATATAGCTGCGGCGACGGCGCGTCGCCTTTTAACGCGTATGTGTTCATCCCTCCCTCTCCCTGACCAGGCGGTGGCGGTCGGTTTGGGGTGTGGGACGGTCGACCCTCGAAACACATTTGCTGACCACGAGGTGGCGGTCGATTTGAGGTGTGGGAAGCCCAACACTAAAACACCGAGATTTTTTTTCGAGGCTCAATCCGGTGTTTGCTCGCGATAACAGCGGACGCTCTGTCCTTTTTTCCATCAAGGAGGAGTCGACAAGATTAGCTACCTCGTCTCCCTTCTCCAAGAGACATAACGGAAGAGAGCCTCCTCGGGTAAAAATAATATTGCCTTGCCCGAGCCCCGCTCCAGAAGACGCCCACAGGGTTTACGGACCCTGCGTCGTCTTTTAACACGCTAACCCACGTGTTTCAGGCTACGTCTGCCCCAGTGGCACAGGAAGAAGATCCGACACTGCGCGACGGGCCAGTGGTGACTCCACGGCCTCCAGCCTGATCAGCTGGACGCTATTCCCGTAATTTTACGGAAGAACCGCGCCTCTCGTCAAGCAGAAACAGCTCAGAGCCCCTGCCCCTTCGGGTGCAGTTAGAGCAGTTTTCTTGCGATTATACGCCAAAGAGCGAAGAGGCCACGGCGCGAGAAACCGTGGGTTCGGACTCGCGTCGTGCTCCCGAGGCCTGGTGTTCCTGAGGAGGACACTACAGGCCCAAAGAGCCGAGGACTGGTGTTCCCAGAGGGGGACATTACAGACCCAAATGCCCAACGAGGCTACCGACGGGTTGGCACCGTCGGTGTTGGACTCTTTTTCGGGTGTAATGAGGGCGGCTTCCTACGAGTTTCCGCCAGCGAGTGAGGAGGACCCGAGGCAAGAAACCCCAGGTTCGGACTCGCATGTTGCTCCCGAGGCCTGGTGCTCCCGCAAGGGGACATTACAGGCCCAAATAGCCGAGGACTGGTGTTCCCAGAAGGGGACATTGCAGACCCACAAATGTCCAACGAGGCTACCGACGGGTTGGCACCGTCGGTTTTTGCCATTTTTCGGGCGCAGTTAGAGCGGATTCTCGCGCTTTTCCGCCAACGAACGATGAAAGACCCGAGGCGAGATACCACGGGTTCGGATTCGCGTCGTGCTCCCGAGGCCTGGTGTTCCCAGACGGGGACATTGCAGGCCCAAATTTCAACACGGATTTTGACCCTTCTCTCGAATACTCCACAGCCAAAGTGGTGTTATTCTGGCAGCCCCCATCCTATTTCCCACCGTGGTCTCCTCCGTCGTTTGCCGTGGACGACGTACCATATTCTTGCGCGGAGCAGTACATGATGGCCGAAAATACCAAGTTTTTGCAAGACCATCGAGCAGTGGGGCTCATTATGTCGTCGCCTCGTCCAAGCATACGCAGACGCATCGGTCGAGGCGTGCGCAACTTTGACTCCGCTGTTGGGGACAGGGAGAAGCAAAACGCCGTGTCGCCTGGCACCTACGCCAAATTCACGCAGAATCCAGCCATAAAAAAATCACCTTTTGAGCTCTGACAACAAGCTTCTGGCTGAATCCAGCCCTCTGAACCCAGTGTGGGGCATTGGCCTCCGGGCGGATGGTCCCAGGGCCAACAACCCATGCCAGGGGAGAGGAAAAACTTGCTCGGTGAGGCACTTTCTGCCGTTCGCGCAGCTATTTGCGACAATGAGACCGGGTCGGCGCACCCGGCCTCCCCTAGTCGGTTCCGCACCTGCACTGCGAGTGCACGAACCAAGAAATCTCGTCCGCGCCGCAACCGGACCGTTCACAGCGGCCAGCGCTCGCAAAGCTTCCCCTTCGGCGTTTCCGACCTATTTCTCGGGCGCGTTGACCAATGAAAAGCCGTGAAGTTGTGGAAATAGCTTCTAGCGTCGGCCCTGACCTTGCGATGTCAGAACACTGCCCCTGTTTCGTCGAGGGTACTGTGACGCTGGACGACGTTTCGTTTACTATGAAAATCGCGTATATCAGTCGAGCAACGCTCGACTCGGAGAGGCACTGGACTCCTCTAGATTTGGGGACCGGCAGCATTGCTTGGTTTCCCAAACGCCTCCGAGGATACTGAGGGGAACAAAGTTCCACATATCCTCCGGCCACAATACATAGGGGAGCATTGGCAAAGTGGGGACCCTCAATGCACGAGTCCAGCGGTAGCTTGAGTTCGTCACCGCGTTCGATTGCACACTCGAGTACCGCAAAGGCAGCGCCAAGGGCATCGCCGATTTTTCCGGCCCGTTTTCCAGAGCCCGCTACGGAGTACGACCGCAGTGGCTTAAAAAAAAAAAATCAACCTCGTGGGGTTGACAAGCCCCAACCCCGTTGGAGATAGCGGTATCTACCTCCTACGGACCCGCGGGCTGCGCGCTCCCTTCTCGCCGATCCCAGGAGTCGGTTCGGGTGGACTCGCGCCCCTCGCCAAAAGCACTGTCTTGGGTGGGCTCGTGCCCCACACCGAAAGCACTGCTTTGAGTGGATTCGAACCCCTCGCCGAAAGCACTGTCTTGGGTGGGCTCGTGCCCCGCACTGAACATGCTGCCTTGGGTGGGCTCCCTCTCACCTCTACCGCGTTTCACGATTTTCGCACACACGAGCCACGTATAAGGATTGACGGCCTTTCTGCTTCCCCGAGGAGATTCGTCGCTCGTGTTTCTGCCTCCGTCGCCACTACCGAAGGCTGTACCGGCCGCGGGTCGATTTCACCTGCCGCTGACACCGTTTTCGCTTCGGTTTTTGCCATACCCATCGAGGGCGGCACGGGCTCCGCAGAAGCCCTGGCTGCAGCGACGCCCATCGCACAGCCGACTTATCTATCCCGGAGTTCTTTACAGGAGACGGTCCCCGCCGCGAGCACCGGTTCGACTGTGTCCGTCTCCGCCATGCTTGGCACTCCAGCCCCTCCGTCGTCGACAACGCGCCGACGAACAGCGATAACAACGGGTAATGCACCCCCGCTGTAGATTATGGATTCGGGCCCGGCGGGGCCCCTCGGCCATCTTCCAGACGAAGTACAACCCCGCCGCGAGTCCCACGGCCGCAGCCGACCCCGTCGACCGCCGCAACCCCTGCTCTTGCCGACTCGCCGGTCCGCACGGTGCCACTACCGTCCGACCGCGACCATGCAGAGCCTATATGAGAACTCCTCTCTTACGGCTCACGCCTTCTCCTGGTGGCACGCCGACCCCATATACAAGGTCGGACGCCCTTGGCAACGCTGCTGAATTGCGTTTCGCTGATCCGTCGCGCGTTATTCACATGACGATTGGAAGCGAGAGCAACACACTGAGCCGACGTGCCACGCCATGATGCGTTACGTTTCTATCGGCCGGCCATCGGTCCTGCCGCCCGACTTTTTGGCGTGCTACCTCTCGCACAAGCGTCCCTCCCTCTCAGACCGAGGAGTTGGCGGATAAGGGTCGACTACATACAACCGACGACGACATCGTCCTACTCGTCTGTAACCCGACACTGCCGCCAACAAGCTCTGACAAACCGAACTCTGTGGGGCGAGCTGCTTGCTTGCTAAACGACGAGCCAGTTCGCATCTACGTTCCCCTGCTCATGCGCCCTTGGATCATGCAAGCTTGCCACTCGACGGCCTCCTGCCACCTTGGCACCACGCGCACGTTGCGCATGCTGGAGCGTTTTTATTGGTGGATTGGCATAAGTGTGTGTACCCGGTGGTGGCTTCGCCACTGCTTGAAGTGCCAAGCGCGAAAAACCCCACGGCTGACTGTCCGCTGGCCCATCATCACAATGCCTCTGCCGGAATGTCCAGGTATCGCCGTCAGTGTTGACTACTTCGGCCCCCTTCCGGTCACACCGCGAGGCAACACCTACATCCTGCTGTTCACCGATCGCTTCAGTCGTCGGGCCGACATGTTCCCCGTCACTGCCGCTGAGTTCACCGCGGAAGGTACAGCCAATATCCTGGTGAACCAATACATCCCCTTGTGGGGGTGCCCGCGCACCATACTCTCGGACAACGGACTGCAGTTCTGCTCCAAGCTTTCACAAGCTGTATATCAGCTGTTAGGTGTACACAAGCTTGCTACAAGCTCCTACCATCCCAACTGTAACGGGGGCGTTGAGCGGGTAAATCACACTATGGCACAATTGCTGGCTATGGTCGTCAACGAGCGACAAGACGACTGGGACTTGCATCTGCCCCACGTCGAATTCGCTTACAACAATCTGTCAGCGCGGCGACTGGTTTGGCGCCCAACGAGGTCCACATGGGCAGACTCCCACGGCTCCCCCTGACGATTTTCGACCGCAAAGGTGTCGTGGGACACCAGAGTCTGGCCCGTGACCACCTGGCCTATTACGATTTGGCCACCGACCGGCGAAAGCGCGCGAACGACATTGTCCGCGCACACCACGCCCTCACCGTTTCCCGTGTTAACCGCAGAAACTCCGCCGTCGCCGACGCGCTGCGTCCAGCACCTAACTTCACTGTGGGTGGTTGGGCATGGGTATACAATTCTGCCTCTACCATCCGCCAGGGTGTGAAGGCGAATACCGACGCCAAGGTACTCAAGGCCAAACTCGCGCTTAACTGGACGGGCCCATACAAGGTCCTGGCCGTCGGTCCCTGCTCCGCCGCCGAGACCCCGGACGGCTCGCCGCTCGGGAGCAACCTCCTTTATTTGGATCTCCCTTCCGACCTGCCTGGTTCGGACGCTCGTCGGCGTGTGGCTATCGAGCGCTGCAAACCCTGTGCCAACCCCCACGACAGCGGGGACATGCCCAAATACCTACCGGCGGGGCTGACACAGTATGTGCTCAACAAATTTTCCAAGAAGTCCCCGCCGTACCACGTCACTCAAGACGACGTTTCGACTCCCCTCCAACGGCTGGAGGTGGAGCAGATCACTGGTCATCAATCGGTACGGGGGCGAGGTGGCGTCATCGCGGTGCTATACAAAACGCATTGGGCGGGACTCTCCGAACCTTCCCGGGAGCGGGAAATGGACCTTCACCTCTCCCGCTCCCACATCTTGCGTTATTGGGCCGGAAACCCGGACCAACACCGCCAAACCAACCGCCTCTACCGCCGAATGCGGATCGGGGCGGCACAGCGTGAGCTCTCCCGCAACAACGGGGAACGTTTCCTAGCGCTGGGCTACGCCTGTGTTCCCCGCGCCGATTGGCTCCGTCGCTACCACGACACAGTACCCCTTAAGGGAGCCCACTTTTGGTACCAGTGAGACGATGGTTTATGGTGGCTTGGAAAAATCAGCGCGAGCACTACCGAGGACAAGGTATACCTGGTCCGCTTTCTGGACGACCCGGGACCGATTAAACTCCCTCTTCCCCCGGCGCGCTACACGACTTCAACGGGAGCCGTACGAGGTTCTTGGTGCTTGCAAGTTCACATCGCCAGTGCGTTTCCTCGGGGAATCCAACGTAACGTAGACGAATCTCGAGGCGCGGCCGTGGCCAGTTGACTTCCAAGCCACCACCGCTTCTCGATAGTTCTTCATTTTTTTGAGGTATGAGTTTTGCGTCTTTGTCTTTGGGTCGTTCGTAGTGTCCTGAGGGTCTTCATCGAGTTTTGGGGCGGTTCTTTCCAATTTTTTTTTTTCTGTCCTGCCAAACCCCCTGCTCAGTGCCGGGTCAGGGTTCGGGTAAAACGCCGCTATCTGAGGCGCAGGGTTGTCGCCTTTTTCATAGTTCAAATTCGCCCTGCCGACGCCCTCCTCAGCCCAGAGCCGGGGGGCGACCAGTGTACGGGTCTGTGTGTCTTCTTTTATGTTGTGTGTGTTGTATTTGTTCTGCTTTGTTTTTTTTTGTTTTTTTCGTCTAAACACTTCCTCCCCTAGCGGGGCTGTAGGTGTTGACACCTTCCATCCCGGGTATTCGTCGCTTCCTCGTCTAACCCCCCCGCCTTGCCGATGGCCCGCGGGAGGGTTTTCGCATGACTTCTCCCTTGTGTTAGCGCCTGTGTCCCCCTCTATATCGACGAGGGCTCGCCTCGCCATAGTACCTTTTTGTGGTTGGTTTACCGTAGAGCCTTTCCTGCCCCCCTCCGCCACACCGGCGGCATGCGGCATGTTCTAGAGCCTTTTCTGCCCCCCCGCCACACCGGCGGCATACGGCAGGTTTTTGATGGGTGACTATTGCCTTGCTGTAGGGTCTGCTTTTCTTTCTACTGCTTTTGTTCGCGTGTTCCTGGCTCCATAGCCAGACGGTTAGAGGTGTGGGAGTGGGGTTTGAGGAGCCGCATCTTCGACTCATGGTCTAGTTCGTAGAACCGGAGTTTCCCCGAATCTCCCATATTTCTGCATATGCGACTCATCAGGGTGGGCTAGTGTCAAGATACGGCCTCGAAAGGCCTGTAGGTATCCGAATTTGAGATAATTTGGATGGGTTTCGTATGATAAGGTTGGCGGTTTATGTTCGGGGAAGTTAGGAATTAGATCGGAGGCACGCGCCTCCGATCTCAGAAGCTATCCCGGGCTCTGGTGGAAACGAATAAAGCTGCATCTCTACGAAGGAACGAAAGTGAGTACTCTCCGAGGACCTGCTCAATTGGCAGACCTACAGGGGGCACTCTGTGTCCCCCACCTTTAATTTCACACGTGCACGACAACGACCCGCGGGGTTTCCGTTGTCGAATGCATCCACTGGTGGATATCCGAGTAGGAGTAGGTTCGCAGAATGGCACTCATGATGTACAATCAAAGAATGGGAAATGTATACAAGTAGAGTATCGTCGCCCGTGGGAGCTCGTAGAACAAGGGCCAGTCAAGGGGGCACAGAACGGAAATCATAACTATAGAAACATCCGTATTGTATCTGTGGAAACCCCAACAATAAGGTTACATATGTCATGTAGACTATACCTCGTCACTGAGTACGTGAGCATCCTCAGCAGCCCCGCTGCCCCCTGCTCGGGGAACGGGATAACACAGCGTCGCTCGGCATACCCCGGTGATTTAAACAAGATCATCATGCATTAAATCCAATAGTACACTGAGAATCCAAATACCACACCATTATCGAACCTCATATGTAATCCAAATCAAGATAATATGGTGACCTCAACTCCAACATCAACCCGGTAATAACAATACTGCTGTCGTAACTAGGGGCGTCTGCCCCAGTAATCAAACGGTCACCAGCTGTTGAACTAGGGTTGAACCGAGCATATGCCCATTACTCCAACATCTACAAAGAAAGGCTCAAACTCTAACCTCAAATCTCAAAAACAGATATTCATATTCAGTGATCAATTATCATAGCCCAAAAAGAGAATGTCAAATCTCAAAAACAAGATCTGAAAATTGAAGAATATAATCTGAAACCCCAAAACCAGAACCTCAAAAATTCAAGAGTAGAACCTCGAATATAAAAACCAGAGTCTGAAAACTCGAAAACAGAACATCAAAGCCCAAAAATAGGATATCAAATATAAAAACCAGAACCTGAAAACTTGAAAACATTAATCTCTAATACTTGAGCCAGAATCTGAAAACTCCAACACAGAATCTCAAAGCCCAAAATAGAATCTCGCAAACATGAAAAACAGAATCTGAAAACTCGAAAACGGGATCTCAAAGCTCAAAAATAGAATCGTAAAGTTCAAAGTTACAGAAGTCACATATTATGTGTACAGTACCGTGATCTAAGGAAGAGGTCCACTCGAAAATCACGCTCTCGGTCCTAAATCAACTCGTATTCATGACAAGCTTCCTGTGAAAATGGGATTATTTCTTGCTAAGGGATTTCGTCAAGAAATCAGCATGCTGGGATTTCGACTGAACATGAGAGATACTAAACTCTCTCTTCTCGACAATCTTTCGCAGGAAGTGGTGACGTACGTCAATTTCCTCGAGCTAGAGTTGGTCACGGGGTTAACCCCCCACTGAATCACGCCGTTGTTGTCCTCATAAGCCTGGATGCACGGGTCCCCAAACTCGGGCAAGAGAAAACACCACACAGACCGCTAGAAAAGTACCTCGTTAAAACCTTCCGCCATTGCTATTTACTCCGCCTCACTCGAGGAGGGTGTGGTGCACTCCTGCGTCCTAGAAACCCATAGAATGGCCGCACCCCCACACATCACGGCTGCACCCGATACAGACTTCAGCTTAGTTTCCTTGGAAGCATAGTAGGCTGCATCCGTGTAAACCACCAGCTCTAGACCACTGCCCCTCTGAAACGTAACGCCGTAGCTGCTCGAGGCATTCATGTACTCCAAAATCCCTCTCGCGGCCTCCCAGTGCTTCTGCTTGGGGGCATGCGCAAACCCCGCTACCGCCTTCACGGTATTCGAGATGTCGAGTCTCGTCTGGTTAGCAAGCCACATCAAACTCTTCATTAGTTCCTGGCATGGCCACACCTCATCGGGCTCGTCCTTGTCAAACTCCTCAAGGAATACATCAGTCGGAGTGAGGTGCTCCTACCTGCGGTCACGCCTAACTGCTTGGCTAGCTTCTTCGTATAAGACTTCTGTGAGATCGTCAATAAGCCCGCGACCTTTTCTCGGGAATAGTGCCAGCCAGCGTACCATCCTAGTTCGCCTAGGCTATTGATGGGGACAACCTTGCCCAAGTCCTCGCAAAACCGGTCACATCTCTCGTTACGGCCTACCGCAACATTTCATCCACGTGCACCACTGCAACAACGGAGGCGGACCCTGTTTCGATCAATCTGAAACCACCGGGGTTCACAAGGTTCTGCTCAAAACCAAGACTCTTCACACGGGTGACTAGGTGATTGTGCCGAGACCTCGATGCTTGCTTCAGACCGTAGAGACTGCGATTAAGGAGTACCACCTTGCCAGATAAAGCTCCACGTCCTGTTGGCATACGCCTCAAAACCACCTTTTTCAGCTCGGCCCTGGACAAACGCCTGTTGTACGTCAAAATGACACAGATCTGACTGCAACTCGCATGCAATATCAGACATCAAACGAATGCAAGACGCGGCGGAGGTTGGGGCTAAAGCGTAATTGTAGTCAACTCCAGGACGTTGGCACTATCCTCTAGCTACCAGTCGCGCTTTCGACTTTACTACACCTTATTACCCGTTTCATCTGACTTCCACGTGAAGACCCACTTGGCCGATACCACGTTCCCGCCATTTAGCTGCTAAACTACTCCAAAATACCCCGCCCCTTGAAGCCCAAAAAGTTCCTGAGTGATCGCACACACCCAGGTTGCATTGTGCTCCGAGTCCATAACCTTGGTACGTCGCGGGCTCCAAAAGTCGTTCGCATGGCAGGTTGGTACGGGGGGGTGGACTGTTGGGCGGGCGCTGGATGTAGAAGGCATGGTCAGCTGACCTCGCAGCAGTCACCGCCTTGTGGTATGTTCTTGTCCTCCCGCGTGTCCGTCCCGGTTGCAAGAGCTCATTGTCTGGGAGACTCTCATCAATCTGAGTTTTTTCGGTCCCCGGTGGGCATGATGGGCAACATCACCCCCGGCGGCGGCGCCACCATCGGTGGTGCCGACGTCATTATCGGCGTCATCACGGATGGCATCGTTGCCATCACCGGTGTTACCGGCAGCACTGGCGGCACGTGCCTGACGTGCCAATCGGCCTCCCACGCCTCCGGTGCGGCAATCGTCTCCGTGTCCAGCCCAATCGCTGTGATCGGCACGCGCTCCATCTCCCAGGCGACGTCCCGCGTGTTGCTTGTTAGGCCGGATAACGTGAGGACCTTGGCGGGGTCCCGCGGGTGGATCCGCCCCCTGTTGAGGTAGAAGCACCTCCCCGCCTTGGGCTCCGACTTGCTGCCGCCTTGAACGCGGCGGAATCCGGGCTGCATGGCGAGGGTGATGATCGGCGGCAGTCTCCCGGAATGTACTTCGTACGGCGACTTGTGGCCAGGGTTGGCCGTGGTCGCCGTGGTGTTGAGGAAGTTGTTCATATAGATGGCTGCTTTCACGCACGAACGATCAAGGTCCGGGAGTTGCACGGGGAACAGCCGGAGGACCTCAAGGCAAGTGGCCATGCCGCCTTCCTGGACCAAGCCGCAAAAACGGTCAAGGTCCGGGAGTTGCCCGGGGAACAGCCGGAGGACCTCAAGGCAAGTGGCAATGCCGCCTTCCAAACCAAGCCGAGCCCGTGCTCGATCACGCCGTTGTGCTTCGGCCGATTTACCCACGTTTTGCAATGGTGGATGGTCTTATCCCTGCAGATCGTCGCGAACATCTCATTCGTAAACTTCGCCCGGTTGTCCGTTCGAAAGCATTCGACGGCGTCACCGACGTCGGGCAAGCGTTTCGTCGTTGCCGCGGCCACGTCGACCGCACTCTTGATTCTGAAGGGGTAAATCCATCCCATGCGCGTCGCGTCATTCTTGAACAGGAACAGGTACAGAGCCCCCCCAGCAGAAGCGATTTTACTGGGGCCGGCAAGGTCAACGAAAATGCGCTGATGGGGTTGGGTCATCCGAGAGAAAGTCGCCGTCGGCACCGACGCACGCCTACCCTTCCCCTGCACGCACAGGTAAGTAGGGTGCCCGTCAGCTTGATGTGATGCTGTTTGGCCGTCTCGCGTAAACGACTCTCGAGGGCGTGGGCAGCAGCAATCGCCGGGCGTGCCGCGGGATGAGGAGGGGAGGGGAGCTCTACCGGGGGGTCAGTCTGCGATGGTACTGAGGCAACATGCACCACCGGGGGGACAACAGGGGGGAAAGCCTCTACCCGTACTGCGGAATCTATTGCTGCACTCACCCCCGGCGCCGGTGGCATGGGTGGTAGCGTCGGCGTCCTCACCGGCGGCACCACCTCAGGTACCGGCGCAAGGGGGTTCAATCGGGGGTACTCTGCCGCTACCGATCGGCCTATCCGCCGGCGACGGCGGCATGGGTTGAAACGCCGGCGTCCTCACCGGCGGTATCACCACAGGTACCGGTGCACGGGGGGGAGGGGGGGGGGTTAGCTGAACCGACGCGGGAAAAAAATGGTCCGGGATATCTACTGCTCCCCTGCAGGGCCTATGGCTGCCCCCGCACCCGGCGCCGCTGGCACGGATAGTAGCGCCGGCATCCTCACCGGCAGAACCTCCTCAGATACCGCCGCATGGGAACTACACGGGGGGTACTCTACCGCTACCGATCGGGCTACCGCTACCATCGCCCCCGGCGATGGTGGCGTGGGTTAAAATGTCGGCGTCCTTGCCGGCGGCATCGCCACAGGTACCGGTGCACGGGGGGTAGGGGGGGGAGTTAGCAGGGTCGTCAACGCCGGTGCGCCTAGCATACGGTATCGGGTGGGGGGCGGGGTTGAGGCGCGTTGTGGACAGGCGGGCACCTGCTTTATCTATCAGAAAAGTTAGACGGCCACCCAGAAGGCGGACATCTGTTGCATAGAGGCTGATTTTCTGGTTTGCCTAGACTGTACGCAGTGACAGCAAGTTCACCGATGTGGCAGGAACGTACGATACACTCTCCCGGGTCACGCGTACGTCCTCGTTGCTATGAAAAACCAAGTCCAAGCTCGTTACGAACTCTACTGCTAGGGGGGTATCATCGCCAATGTACTCTGTAGTATTCTCGGGGGAAGGGGGGGCGTAGGTTGTACAGCATATGATTGTTCAGGGTCATACATGGTTTGTCGCCCCATTGTCGGCTATCCAACTATCACCACCTCTACCAGAAATACCACTCTGACCACCCACCACTAATGCAGGGCCCATAGCAGATTGTGCCGTCAAGACATGTGACATCTTGTTCGAGAGCGGGTTCTGCCGCGGTTGTTGTTGTTGTTGCTGTTGCTGCACATGCTGCTGCGACGCGTGCTACCATAGAGGAAGCAATTTTCATCTAAAAGGGGCTTCGAATGGTGGGGCTCCTTCACCCAAAATCGTCGGAAATACGTATTTTTGTTTTGCATGATTCTAGTGGTGTACCAACGCCATGAGATTTTTATCCGGTAGCAGTTTAATTTTTCTCCAAATCAGTTTTTAGGAGAGATCTCAAGCTCCCAAATTGATGAAACCTCACAAAAAAAGTGGTGCACCTCTATCGTAGCAGGAGTCCTGCGGTCGTTGCTGCTGGTACTGCTGTATCTTGTACTGATGCTCCCTCTGCTGCTGGTACTACTGTGTCTCGTACAGGAGCTGCCGTTGCTTCTCAAGACGCCGTTGTTGATCGTGGTTTTACTGCTGCCGTTGCTGTTGGTATCGTACTGCTGTAGCCGCTGCTGCTCAAATTGCTGTTGCTGCTCGTGTTTTTGCTGTTGCTGCTGTTGATACTCGTGGAACAGATGCTGTTGCTGTTGCTGCTGCTGCTTCTCTTGGTGGGGAGTGGGAACGGGGTTATCGAGTAGCGGTGTGGCACTTGTCGCCGCTTGGCTATGGTTAGCGCGCGTATGATTAAGGTGCACGTTTCACGGAGGGTTGGGATCCTCGTTGAGACTGGCAATGGCGGTACACATGTTCATGAAATGACCGAACAGACCGCATCTGAAGCAACGTGGGCGGGGATCTGCTTGGTGGATATCCGGCTCATTGCCTTGCGGTCGACGTAGGTTCTGGGGGTACCCGGCTGCGTTATACAGGTGGTCAGTACCCTGGGGGTATCCTTCGGGTCCCACGAAACCCGCGTCACGTATCTGCGACCACGCTTGGTAACCACCTCGGTCGTCGTCGCCCTCGCCATCGCCGCCGCGGCCGCCGCTACAGCCGCTACCCGCAACCACTGCCATTACCGCGCTCTCGGCCGCAGCCGCCACCACCACCATCGTTGCCGCCGCCACCACCATAGATGCCGCCGCCATCACCATAATTGCCGCCACTACCACCACTATAGCCGCCGTTACCACCATAGCTGCCGCCGCCATCTCCGTGGCCGCCGCTACCGCCGTATCCGACACTATTTGCGCCGCCGTCACCGTTGGCGCGCGCGTCCTGCTTTCGCTACTTCTCCGTTGTGTTTTTCCCACCCCAGCCCTGACCTTGCTACTGCTGCTGCTCAATACCGCCTTTCCCTGGGACATCCCAGTCGCCCTGGTGGTGACCGGGCGCGAGGAAATTCCCGGGTCTGCCAGCCTCAGGAAGAGGGCTGAGTAAACGACCGCCATCCTGCTCTCCTCCATTTCCCGGTGGGTGGTGCGCACTCCGTCTTCGGTGCGCGTGAACGTCAGATTGGATGTATACTGGAGACTTTCTTATCGAGCGCATAGTTCGACGAAAGGCATTCCAAAAACGTGGATATTTGCCTCTTGGTCAGACATAGCAATGTCTGCTTCAGCCAGCTTTTCCTCGATCATTTCCATCCGCTCAAAGTAAAGGGCAGGTGCATCCCCATCGGCCACCTTAGCGTTGATGTATTCACGCAGATACGCCTGCATGTCCAAATCGTCATTGGGGACATGAGTCCGGCGCAATTCTACCATCGCAAGCCAAGGGCTGCCGAGTTCGTAAAGTTTTCGCAGTAAGGATGAGTTGCTTACTGCGGTGATGATGCCTTCATAGGCCCTGCGAGCTGACGCTACCTTCTCTCGCTCACACTAAAGATCTAGTTCCTCCCTTCTTTTAGCATTCGGGCCCTACAAAACAATAGGGTTTTCTGTCTCATTGAACGCACCTTCGCAGGCGTTCGAGACAGCCCAAGACGTCATCTGCAGCTTCCGGGTAATGTGACTACCTACCTTATAGTTTAGTTTTGGTGCAGGCATCCTAAGACGTATCATAAACGTTCCTGGTTGGATACGCTCCCCAGGTTGCTGTGAGCCTATACCTCCTCCTCCGTGTCGGAGCCCCTCCTGCTCTGCTCTCCCTGTGCGCTCCCTTCCACCCGAATTTCAAAGCGAATTTCATCTGAAGATTCTCCAACTGTAATCGCGCGGGTTCTTCATCGCGCGCGTTTGCTCCGCCCTCTGGCGGAGACTGGTAACTCACTGTTGCGCTATCGGTCTCACCGGTGGCCTCTGCCCCGGGTATGTTGCCCATCGATTCAGCTGCAGTCCCTGTGACCTCCGCCCGGGCAGCGTTGTCGCTCGGCAATGTTGGTCCTTCTAGACCTTGCATCATGCCAAAAACTCAATAAAAATCTACTACCAATTTGCTCATCCGTGAACCAGCTCTCCTGTTGGGGCCCTAACCAGCAGGTGCTACTAAGCACTTCGACCACGCAAGCGTGTCAAATACATCCACTGGTAGATGCCAAGGTAGGAGCAGGTTCACAGAAGGGCACTCATGATGTACAAGCAGAGAAAGGGAAATTTATAGATTATCGTCGCCCCGTGGGAGCTCGTAGAACAAGTGCCACTCAAGGCACCACAGAATGAAAAAATCAATCTCGGAATATCCACATTGTATATGTACAAATAAATACGGTTACATATATTATAAAAAATGAAAATACACTCCAGCTGTGAGATCGAAGATTTCGTCGAAACTCATCTTTGCAAGCTGTGTGTGATACTCCGATCGCGCGCATTACGAGTTGTGTGTCCTCATTAAGGATATAGGTCGGCGACTCCCCTTACAACTACAGTGTAGCTATCAGGGTCAACAGGATGATTTTAGTCAGTCTGTGCGCGGAAACTATACAACCCGTTTCTGAGGGGGACAGAATCTGACAGCTGTGAAGGGAAATGTATCCTTTTATCAAGTGAATCTTGTAGGTCGAGTAACCGGTGAGGGGGGTGGGGCGGAGTTTTGAAGGACGTGGGGGCCTGGTTTTGATCAAAAGCGAGCGGGTTTGGAGGGGGAGGGGGGGGAAAGGGGGCAATTTGTGCATGTAAGCTATAAATCCTATGTATCGTCACCGAGTACGTGAGTATCCTCAGCGTCCGTGATCATTTGATTCGTGACACGTTAACAAGACGCTGAAATCGCAGCATTTATTTAGCGCTATGTTGGTCCTCAACATTGCATTGTCGAATGGAAAATGCATTAATAATGTCGCTACGGCGACTAGCAGTAGAGTAAGTGTTGGCATCACATTTCACTTAGTTTGGCGTCCTGGCGTCCGCCGTCGGCCCTGTTTCGTACCGTTTGTAGAATGTAGGTGTCAGGCATTAACTTAGGACTAATGCAACGACCGAACAACTAAGTCGCTTCGACTGCCCCTTCCATTGTCCGATGGTCTTGGAATCATTTAGATTTAACGTTGCGCGTCAGCGCGGAAACCTTGTACTCATCGTAAATTTATCCTGTGAGTTAACTTCGTTAAGGTATACCATTGCAGATTGCAAAGATGAGTTTTGATCGAACTTGTTTCGGTCGATATCACAGTTGAAGTGCATTTCTCATTTTCAAAATATCATAACAGGTACCAGGTACATAACTGCTCGTTCTACCTGGCATAATCGAGGGGTGTTGTTTCGTTGACACGTGCCTCACACACCAAACCAACATACGCACCGAATCTGAAATCGCTCGTGCGGATTTTTCCCGTATCCTTAAGTGTCGAAACTGTGGTCAAGATCCTCACCACATTCTGCAAGTCGTGGTCTACCGAAGGGTCTCTATCCTGACGCTCCCGTTCGGAGCTGGTTACCCCCTCATCGCAGGGCCGTGCCTTCAGTAGAGGGGTCACGTTTGAGGGCTTTATTGGCAGTGGCTTGGGGTCACTCGCTCGCGCGACTGACCCCCGGTTCCATTGCGGTCTTCAGCTTTCGAGTGCTGTTTGAATGTTGCGATATGATTCCGCAATTGAATGTTAAGATTCGCTGCGCCCAATCTATCACCTAAAGAAGGTTTTTGTCAGTGAGGTTGTACAGTAACTGGTACGAGTGCCTCAAACCCGGTAGTGATAAAGGGGCTACCCCGCCTACCGTAGCCTTGGCCTTGGTCCCAGACACGGCTGCCGCCCAGAAGGGTCTGAGGTCTCTACGCGCCCCCCTTCCCATTACGGGTCGCCTCCAGCTTGTCGGACAATCACCTGTGACCCATGGCTGTGGATCTTGACCAAACCCGCGAGGTGTACGGTCGAGGCTGAGGCTCCCTTTCCGCTTCCACGATCGTGTTGCTTCTCAACGAAAAAAACGATTGCTCTTTAGTTTAAATCGATTGATATATAAAGTCGATGTCGGTTCAAGTATTGTTTGATTAATTGATTTAAAGATCAGCCGTGCTGTAGCAGTATTGGGGCAATATAGACCTAGGGACCGACTACTGTTATACAGAGGTGCCTCTGGCTCTGCAAAGGACACTCGTACGAGGGCTGATTGGATGTTACATATGATATATGGTATTGGCTGTTTGCTGTCCACCGGATACGTTATGGCGAAAGGGGGGGCGGAGCCGTTCGTTCAGACAAGCGATAACGCCCGCCTGATGCAAAGGGAACAGCGACTATGTATCATAACGCTGAAAGGGGAGAGAGGGGATGTCGTATCACTGGCCTACCCTGAAGGGCGGTACACGCAGATTCATAGCACATCAGGTGGATCTAAATCCATCCGGAGAGTTTGGAAAATGGATCGAAGATGCGGCGCTTCACAACCCACTCCCACAGCTCTAACTCCCAAGGCAGAAGCTAATTGGACGGATGCAAAGCAAGGCGGTCACCAAATGTCCCACAGACCAGGCCGTGAGGCCAATAGAACGCGTATGATGCGAAGCAAGCATCAAAAGACCGAAAGTATCGGTACGTGGCAATCCCAAAACGCGTACCAGGTATAATTCGAAGCAGATGTCAAAATTCCAAACATACCGGTAGGTAAAAGCCAATGGGACGCGTACAAGGCTTTTCAGACACCAAACATCTGAAGAATGTGCTGAGCGTACTGGTACGTGAAAGCCAAAAGAACAAGCCAGAATCACCGGAAAGCTGAAAACGAATAACCATACTTGTGGGAGCAGTGCCGTTCGTATAACTAGCAACATGAGCTAGGACTAGTCAGGCAAAACACCGTTCTGCTACTGATAATATACAAAAACGCACATCTGCTGCCGGACCCACGGCGAAGGCTTGACGCACTTCAAACCGGGGCAAGCCATGCCAAATTTGCAATGCACTTGGAACCAGGGTAAATTAATACAGGTCTGCTACTGAAGTATAAAGGCATAACACAAACCTCTGGTACCCGACCCACGGCGAAGGCGCGAAGCACTTCTAGCCAGGGCAATCCACGGCGAAAACACGAAGCACTTCCAGCCCACACACGGAAAAGAGGCAGAAAGTTTACTACGTACCTACGCGCCGCAGCTCACTCTAGTAATGAGGATAGGAACTGAAAATCAAGGTGGAACACCCTGGAGAACCGGCAAAATATTCAGTCGCATGAACAAGCGTGCGGGACTGACGCATGCGAAATTCGGCCTACTCTGGGCGCGCAAAGGGAAATACAAAGAACACACAACATAGCACACACCGTCAAGATCTACGCAATAGCGTGCGGGAAGGATGGGCACAGAAAAAACGATCACTGTGGCTGACGCTGAATCGGGAAACGATCGTCGAGGGACGAAGTCTATAACCTCGGGCCTAAATAAACAATACAGCAAGGCGGAGCGGGGACGCAAGAACGCTGCCGTACAGAAACCTAGGCGACCGGCAAACCACACGACAAGTATGCGTATCTAACGTTCGTTGCACTTGCTCGGCCTGCGCTAATGCGGAGAGGATTTTCGGCCGCTCGTAAGTGGGGAACATGGGGGCAGGAGTGCCGGAGACAAGGTTCTTGCTCGTCCGTTCCGCCTGTTGATTGGATATCCTGAACCAAACCGTCCACTTTTGGTTGGCGACGGGGCGTGGAGAGTACGGAATGATACGATCTGCGGTACGAGTGCGTTGCTTCCTCATATCCCAGATGGGGCGGTTGGTTGTGGTGGAGGCAAGTGGCAGTTCCTACTGTTTTGTACGAATGTATGCCGTGAGGATCATTGACCGCCCGTAGGTGGGGCATGGGGGCAAGAGTGCTGGAGGCGAGGTTCTCCCTTGTCCTGACGATGGGGTCGAGCATCAGATATTTTCCACCCGTCCGCTCCCTTGGAAATGTATCTTTAATTGGGTATCTTGAACCAAAAAGCGTAACCATCCTCGTTTTGATGTCGAATGGGTAGGTATGGTACTGGATGATACGAGCTGCGGTACGAGTACGTTACTTCCTCGTATCATACATGAAGCAGTAGGCTGTGGTGCAGGCAGGATGTGGTTCACCCTGCTGTTTCATAGGTATTTCGTGACGATCGTCGACCGCTCGTAACATGGGGGCAGGATTAACAGAGCATAATCAAATAAATGAATGCTGTTCCCACTCGTCCGGTCTCTTGGATATAGTCTATATCAAAGTTTGATTAGATTCTTGAATCAAAATGCGTAACGGTGCTTTTTCTTATGGCCTATGGGTATGGATGAGGTACGGAATGATACCATCTGCATGAGGAGAGAGTTCGTGAACCTCTTCGTTTCATCGAAGGACGGTTGGCTGTGGTGAGGACATGCGATTCACTCTGCCGTTTGTAGCTATTACAGCTGCTGTATTGTCGTGAGGATTGTTAAAAGACTCGTAAGCGGAGCAGAAGTGCCTGGGCCGACGTTCTCGCTCGCGTCCTGACGATGGAATCGAGTATAAGATAATTTCCACCCGTCCGGTCCCTTGAACACGTATCTTTTGAGTGCGTATCTTGAACCAAAAAGCGTAGTCGCACGCATTATTTAATGGCGAATGGGTATGGATTGTACGGAATGATACGATCTGCGGTACGTACTCGTACTACAGTGGTATAGTCTAGTATGTTACTTCCCCACATCGCAGACAGATGGAGTGGTGGGCTGTGGAGCACGGAGGTGGTTCCCGTTATCGTTCGTCGGTATTTCGTGAGGATCGCTGACCGCTCGAAATTGGGGCATGTGACGGAGCCGAGGGTCTCGCTCGTTCTGACGATGGAGTCGGGCATCAGATATTCTACACCCGTCCGGCGGCCTCTTGGATGCGTATACTTTGGTTTGATATCTTAAACTAAAACGCGTAACCGTCTTCTTTTGTTGGGGAATAGGTATGGATGGTACGGAATGATACGGCCTGCGATATAAGAGTTTTTGTTACCCTCTCGTATCATGGATGGGTGGTTGGCTGTGGCGCAGGTAATTGGTTCACGCTACTGTTTATAGCGGTGTCCTGAGGATCATTGACGGCTCGTAAGCGGGGCATGGGGCAGGGGTGCCGGAGCCGAGGTTCTCGCTCGACCTGACGATGGGATCGAGCATCTGCTATATATGAGACTTTCCACCCGTCCGGTCTCTTGGATATGTATCGCTTGATATAATATATTGGACCAAAAAGCGTAACCGTCCTTAAGAGTGAAGGTGCCGAGGTTCTCGCTCGTCCTGACGACGGTATCGAGCATCAGATATCTTCCACCCGTCCGGTCTTTCGGATATGACATATACATTTTCCGTTCTATCTTGTGATTAGACTAGACATATAGAACCATAAACAAACGTAACCGTCCACTTTTTGTTGGCGAAAGTCTATGTATAGACTGGTCTAATAATAGCTTACCCAAACTAGGCCCTATAACACGGCCCTAAAAAAATATTGTCTATAGTCTGTATACAAAACAGCAGGGCGAACAACTTGCGTGACCGACAGACAACCACTCCATCAATGATACGAGGAAGTAACATACTCGTACCTCAGATCGCATCGTTCCGTACCACCTATATCCATTCGCCAACGAAAAAGGGACGGCTACCCTTTTGGGTTCAAGGTCGCCAATCGAAAGGAACATATATATCTGAGAGACCGGCGGACGGGTGGAAAATAGATGCCTGATGCTCGATCCCATTGTCAGGACGAGTGAGAACCTCTCGGCTCTGGCCGACACCTGCACGCACCCATGCTCCGATTGCGCGAGCCGTTAACGATTCTCACGATATAGCTCGAAACAGCAAACAAAGTGATTGACTTGCCTGCACGAACTATCAACACAGACCTACACCCGTACGGTATCACACTTTGGCACATAGGAAAATGATCGTATATCCAAACCATAGGGAAACACAATCAATGACGGTTACTGACAATAAATCGTGACATAAATGGATTTTCCAAACAGAAGATGATACCGAATCTTGCACACACGGGAGAAGAACACCTCGACACCACGAATAATAGACTAGGCTTCTGCCTCCGACGAGTCCCCATGCCCCCATTCTCAAGGGGGAACGATCTTCATAGCATAAATGCAGCAGGCACACAATCAGACTACGGTACGAGCTATCAACATACCGGTACGGTATCACACTATGACACATAGTAAAATGATCGTATCCTAACCACATAGGGAAATACAATGACGGTTACTTAGAAAAAAATCGTGATATTAATGGATTTTCCAAACAGAAGATGATACTGAAGCTTGCACACACGGGAGACGAACATCTCGACACCCTCCTGTTACCACGAACACGAGGCTCGGCTTCTGCCGCCGACGATTCCCCATGCCCCCCTTCTCAAGGGGGAACCATCTTCATAGCATAAATGCCGCAGACCCCCAATCAGACTACGGTACGAGCTATCAACATACCGGTACGGCATCACACTATGACGCATAGTAAAATGATCGTACATATCCTAACCACATAGGGAAATCCAATGACGGTTACTTAGAAAAAAATCGTGACATGAATGGATTTTCCAAACAGAAGATGATACTGAAGCTTGCACACACGGGAGAAGAACATCTCGACACCCTCCTGTCGCCACAGGCAAGAGGCTCGGCTCCCGACGAGTCCCCATGCCTCCTTTCTCAGGGAGGAACGATCTTCATGTAAATGAATGCAGCAGGCCCCCACTCAGACTACGGTACGAGCTATCAACATACCCGTACGGTACCACACTATGACAGATAGGAAAATGATCGTATCCAAACCATAGGGAAATACAATGAATGACGGTTACTGACCAAAACAATTGGTGACATGAATGGATTTTCCAGCAATAAGATGCCGAATCTTACACACACGGGAAACAAACATCTCGACACCCTCTTCTGCCACCACGAGCAAGAAGAGGCTCGGCTAATGCCCCCGACGAGTCCATATGCCTCCTTTCTCAGGGAGGAACGACCTTCTTCATGGCATAAATGCAGCAGGCTCCCACTACGGTACGAGCTATCAACATACCTGTACGGTATCACAATATGACAGGTAGGGAAAGGATCGTATCGAAACCATAGGGAAATACAATGACGGTTACTAACCGAAACAGTTGATGACATGAACGGATTTTCCGAAGAGAAGATGCCGAATCTTGCCCACACGGGAGGAAAACACCTCGAAACCCTCTCCTCCTGCCACCACGAGCAAGAGGGCCGGCTTCTGCCCCCGACGAGTCCCCACGCCTCCCTTCTCAGGGGGGAACGATCTTCATGGCATAAATGCAGCAGGCCCCAATTCAGACTACGGTGCGAGCTATCATCATACATACCCGTACGGTATCACACTACGACATATACGAAAATGATATTATCCAAACCATAGAGAAATACAATAACGGTTACTGACACGAAGAATTGTGACATGAATGATTTTCCAAACAGAAAATACTGAATCTTGCACACACGGGAGAATAACACCTTGACACGCTCCTGCCACCACGAGTAAGAGGCTCAGCTTCTGCCCCCGACGAGTCCCCATGCCTCCCTTCTCAGGGGGCAACGATAATCATGGCATACATGCAGGAGGCCCCCACTCGGTCTATGTTACCACAGCCAACCACCCATCCATGATACGTGGAAGTAACATACTCTCTCTTGCGGCAGATCCTAGCATACTGTATCATCCATACCCTTTCGCCAACAAAGAACGGACGGTCACACGTTTGGGTTTAAGGTATCCACTAAAACGATACAAGTCCAAGGGACCGGACTGTTAAAAAACATCTGATGCTCGATCCCATACATTAATTGGACATGCCATGGCATGCCCATGGCGTGCCATAACAATGCCATGGCAATACCATGGCACGTCATGAGCCATTCATGGCATTACCATGACATGCCACGGCAGGCGCCATGACATGCCATGGCATCTCATGGCACGCCTTTACATGCCATGGTAATGCCATTTAATACTATGGCATTGCCATGGCATTTACGATGGACCCTGTATGGGCCATGAGTCATTTGATGCCAAGGCAATATTTGTGGGAACTTGGTTATCCGTGACATATTCCCGAGGACACGCCACGGATGCCTCATGACCCCGTATTGGTGAATATGCCATGGTTATCCATGGTCTTCCATGGTCACCCATGGGACTGCCATAATCGTCAGTGTCAATCAGGTTGCAACAAGTCGTGACGATTGCTGATTGGCCGTGAGAGTTTTTTGCCACGCAGGGGAAGAAGCGCGGCATAAAATATGTTTTTCGGGTTAGCCTGATACTTCAAAGTTCTTCTTCGTGAGTTTTTTTTGCGTAGGGGGTAAAAAATAGATCAGCGCCCCTCACGGGGGCGAGGGGGTTTGCGGTACGCCGGAGCACCCCCATTTTCTATTGTAGCCCGGCTCTAGGACTACCGTGATCGCCAGTGCCAACCCATGGCACTGGCATGGTCGCCCATGGCAACCCATGGCACTATCATGGTCGCCCATGGTCATCCGTGGTCACTCATGGGACTGCTGTAATAGCCCGTGGCAACCCATGGCACACTATGGCACTGCCATAGTCGCCCATGATCCCCCGTGGCAGCGCATGGCAATGCCATGTTCGTCCATGGTCTTCCATCGTCACCCATGTGACTGCCATGATCGCCCATGGCAACCCAGGGCACACTATGGCACTGACATGGTCGCCCATGGTCATCCATGGCACACTATGGCACTGCCATGGTCGCCCATGGCAACCCATGGCAACCCATGGCACTGCCATTGTTACCCCTGGTCGCCCGTGGCAACCCATGGCAATGCCACCGTCATCCATGGTCTTCCATTGTCGCCCGTGGGACTACCATGATCGCCTATGGCAGCCCATGGTACTACGATGGTTGTCCATGGCCATCCATGGCAGTGTCATGGGACTGCCATGATCGCCCATAGTCATCCATGGTCATCGATGGCAATGCCACGGTCAACCTTGGCACTGCCATGGTCGTCCATAGTCATTCTATGGCAACCAACCCATGGCACTGCCATGGTCGTCCACGGTCGCCCGTGACAACCGATGGCAATGCCATGTTCGTCCATGGTTTTCCATGGTCACCCATGGGACTTCCATGACCGCCCATGGCAACCCATGGGACTGCCATGGAGATGCCGTGATAACCCGTGGCAAACCGTGGGACTGCCATAATCGCCCGTGGTAACCCATGGCAATACCATGGTCGCTCGTGGCAACCCATGGGACTGCCATGATCTCAGATGGCGACCCATGGAAATGCCATGGCAACCCATGGGACTGCTATGGGAATGCCGTGATCACCCGTGGCGAAGCATGAGACTGCCATGATCGCCCGTGGAAACCCATGGGACTGCCGTGATCGCCCGTGGCAACCCATCGAGAAGGAGCGACAATAGCAATCCCATGACTGACCATTGTATTGACATGGGTGACCGTGGCGTTCCCATGGGCGACCTAAGCATTGCCATCGGTTGCCACAGGCGACCATGGCATTGCCATGGGGTTGCTACGGGCAATCGTGGCAGTTCCATGGGTAACCATGGATGACTATGGACGATCATGGCGAACTACCTTTTCGTCAGATTGAGTGTCCAGCATTTGGCTGAGTGTCAGAATGGGAACGAGGAATTTCGGGTGTTTCAATTATGATATGAAACACAGGGCTACTTGGAATAGATTAAACCGCATAACACTACTGTTGGTATTCATATCATTAAATTGACGCAGGCAAGTGAAAAACATACCAGGTATTGTTTAGGTACCGGCATTAATAATACATGGTTGTCCGATCAGGCAGTACGTATCACGTATGATACCAGCTATAGACTATAGTCTACATTTTTGTCTTCAACATACCATACTACTATTAATAGTAGCAAGCATATCTATGGGGCACCACCAGCCAGCACATACATATACGCGAGCAAAAATCTCCTCCGCTGGTGGTGGTGTTGGTGTGGTGGTGTGGTTGGTGGTGGTGTTGGTGTGGTGGCGTTGGAAGCACCACCACGGCCACCGTCACCACCACCAGAACCATCAGCAAGGAGCTGCTCAGCTGGTGGTGGTGGTGGTGGTGGTGGTGATGGTGCCAAGACATTGAAACCACACATACGTCATACCTGGTATGTTTTTTGTTGGTATTGTCTCGGTATGGTTGTTGTTGTCGTTGTTTATTTTACAGCAGCATGCTTTTCGTGATGACCTCATTTTTCTCTTGCACAGCAGTGTGTGCTCCGACGGCGGTACAGCATCCCTCCCTGCCATATCATCAGCGGTGGATTTCTCCTTCTCCCCAACGGACTCCTTCTTTCACCTTGCTGCTCAGCTCCGCTGGTCTCCACAAAAGCTGGGTTCAAATCCACGATCCTTCCCACCAGCCATTCTTACAGCTTCCTCGAGAGCATGGTCCTGTTTCAATACTGCTGATCCTTAAATCTTCTATGATGCTAGACCAAACCGGTTTCCTCTAGAGTGTGCGTTAGCTCCCAGCGGGGTAGTTGTCAAGTAATTGTATTAGTCTCTCAAACGCCCCAACGGGGTAGAGGCAAGTCGACAAGTGAGCCCGTGCCAAGAAGAGCTCAGTCTACCATAAAAAATGCCAGCCAAGTACTAGGTGTTACACAATTGGCCAATATCCCGAACCGGCACGAAACGTGTAAGTAACTGTCATACTGAAAATCCCAAATCAACAGTCAGTGTGACCCACCTGCCTCCATCACAGCCAACCACCCATCTATAATACGAGGAAATACAAACTTCTCTCGTACCGCAGATCGTGTCAATCCGTACTATCCATGCCCATTCATCAGCACAAAAATAACGTCACGTATTTTGGTTGAAGATATCGCATCATAATAATATATATGCGTATCATCCAAGAGACGGGAAGGGCGGAAAAATCTGATGCTCGACCTCATCAAGACGAGCGGAAACGTTGGGTCCGGCACTGCTGTCCCCGTGCCCTGAATTACGAGCTGCCAACGATTTTTACGACATACCTACAAAGCAGCAGAGTGAACCACCTCATCTATGATACGATGATGTAACATACTCTGTCACAAACACAGATCGCATAGCTCCGTACCATACTTTGCTGTGGTGCTGCAGCAAGTGCTAACAACATAGAGCTGCACATTCGCAGCTGAACATTGATCATGGGAATAAGCTGATGTCACCCATCTCTTAGCACTACCCCTCAATGGATGTCGCATTTTCAAATATTGCTGCAATGCCGCAAACAAGTACTCTCGTTACCAAGGTTTTCCACCGTGGGGTTAACTCCTTAACGTATTGCTTACTGCAGTGAGATGTCGCTGAAACCGTTATTCTCTTTCACTGGTGAGCTTGACAACGCGGATGCATGTGTATACTACAAAGATACTCTGAATAACAAAATATCGATCGAAACGCATCAAGGGCCCACTAAAGTCACTCGTTGCAATAACTGCTACCGTGTGTAGCACAGACTCTCGAAAAAAGGAAAAGAAAATACTCCCCTATTGGCTGCCTCCCATATTCGCGCGAAAGCATCAAGAAGAAAAAAAAAAGTGTTTGCTTTACTTCCCAGGCCTTGAACTCGCTGGTTAGCTTAAGGAGGCAGCCGTGTGGGTGCTTAGCGAGGTACTTGATGCCGATGTCAGTGACTTGGTCCTCCGTCTTTACGTATGGATGTCGATTCTGCCCGTCTTTATTAGCCCCTGGATGAAGGAGTACCGCAGAGCCACGTGCTTGACTCGCGAGCCGTAGGTCCCGTTTCCGGACAAGAGCAGAGTCGAGATGTTGTCGTTGTATAGTGGTGCACCGTCAAAGCGCGTGCCGAATCCCAGCTCCTTCGTCGTGTTTGAACAGAACACCGACTCCTTCGTCCCTAGCACCGCGGCCATGAGCTCTATCTCCATAGTGGACTTCGCCATCGGCCCCTTTATCCCACCTTGGAGCTCACCGGTTGCGTTTGAGGGTAAGAAAACGTATGAAGACATCGACTTGCCGTTATCCGGGTTGTTGCCCCAGTTCTAATCCAAAAAAGCCGTGAAGTTGAAATATGTTTTCTGTTACGGAATGGAAAAATCCACCGTCCCGGCCAGGTACCGAAGTAGGTGGTTTGCCGCCGCCATGTGAGCTTTGGACGGCTTGGACATCGCCCTTGCCAATTGGTCCACGGCGTGCAAGACGTCATAGCGAGTTACCTGTCCGAGGTACATTGCGCAGCCCGTGATGATCTGGAAACGCTGCTTCTTCTCCTTGCTCAGAAGCCTCTCCTCCAGCTGGTCCAGCGAAGGCTCTGTTCACACACCAGGTGTGTACTCAGGATTGCAGCTTTGCCATGCCGTACCGCTCCAGTAGGGACTTGGTGTAGTTTTCCTGGAAAACGATCACCGCCCCCTTCTCACGGCCATGGGTGACGCCCGTCCCGAGCACGAGCGACACGTCTCCCACGTCCGTCATTGAGGAGCGGCTCGTCAACCTCTGCTTGACCCGCCTGAGAACGGTGAGATAGTGTCCAAGCAGTAGAACATCGTCGTTGTATATGGTCAGCATGATGATGTCGCTGCCGTCCGAGTAGGTATAAACGCACGGGTCTGACTTGAGACTTTTGGAGCCAATCTCCACGAGCGATTCCTCCATTGTGTCCCACCAGTTGATTGGGCTCTAGCGAAGGCCGCACAGGTATTTAAAAAAAAAGTTTAACTACCACTGAAACTCCGTTTTGGTCGAACGCTTTGAATCCGGGTGTCGTCTTAACGCACACTTCCTCCGTGACATTGGCATAAAGAAGGCGGTGTTGTGGTCTAGCTGCCAGCACGCCAGATTGCATTTGGCCGAAGCTATCGCCAGCACCCTGCGGATGCTCTGGAGTCTGTAAGCGGAGACTAATGTGCTGCCGCCATCAACGCCAGGCAATTGCCCCCACCCAAGGGTCGTTTTACGGTAGCCCCCCAACTTTTCTTTAACGAAATCGCCGGTTTTGAAACCAACTCCCGGCCGTATCTTCTGAAATACGGCGCCCCTTGCTACCCCGACGTCATCCTTCGATATCCCGTTGCAAACAAGAAAACACACTAATATATAGACTACATATATTTCATCGCACCATTTCTGGTGTCGAGCAGCCATGAAACGTTCGTTAAACAAAATCGCTGGTTTGGGGGGGGGGAGACTATCATAGAATCGGTCTCAAGTACAATAACGCGTTCCTCGTGAGTGTTATCGGCCTTAACTTTGTAGACCTATTGACTGCCGATAATCGTGTGTCCTGTAGGGACAGCAGTCTTCGGCAGGAGGGTGTAGACGTTGTTCTTTTTTAGGCTTGCCATTTCCTCGCCTGAGACCGTCTTCCACTGCCCCTTGGCCGGTAGAGTCATGACTTTTGTTTTGAAGTGTTGGCAATTACTTCCGCGTTCTCCCCCGCCGAACATGTTTGACGTTGGTCGCGGCATAGGTGTACTCCACGGCTGAGTCTGCTCCCTACATCTCGTGCGCGATATCCGTTAGAGTCATCGTGTTGTAGAGCTTCAGTCCTCGAACCTCAGACATCGCGGGCTCGGTGATGAATGCCGCTAGGTTGGCAGAATTTAGACGACACGGGCTACGATAGAGGTGCACCAATTATTTTCGGAGATTCCTCCCCTTGGGAGCTCAAGACCTCTTCCAAAAAACGATTGAAAAATACCCAGGTTACCGGATGAAAAATCCCATGGCCTAGGTGAACGAGAACCGCGCAAAACAAAAATGGCCTATTTCCGACGATTTGAGGTCAAGGAGTCCTGTCATTCAGAAAAATAGTCAACAAGTGCTACCTCCATCGTAGCATGCGTCAGACCGCTGTTGGCTTTATGCTGCAAGAAGGATTTTGCTGCAGTACTAGCAAGCGTAACCGCAGGCGATGATTCCAGGGAGGCTCCCGCGGTGATAATGGCTGCTCCAGACTGCCCTCCGGCGGAGCTCCCTCTGCCGATGCTCCACCATGTACAATACCTCCTCCCAGGACGCCCTCCATCGACGCTCCCCTGGACATGAACCCCTCGAGCGGTAAGTCTGCGGCTTCTCCGGCCATTGTGTCCCTCCGGATGATGATGTCGCTGATCCGATCCAAACGTTCGTCCACCGGTGAGTTCGCAAAGGGCCCGCCAGCGGTGATGTAGTTCACAGAAGCACTGGTAACGGGTTCCAACAACAAAGTGCAATCGCGAAGATCCCGCAGAAAGTCGTCGTCTGTGGTGTAGTAGCGGACATCCGTGTCGTTGCTCGACGGACGAAGCTGCGTATGGCTCCGACGGTGGGGCGTCTCGATGTGAACGAAGGTCCTGGCATCGATGAATCTCCGTCCCGTGTAGCAGCTTGCACGGGGATTGCATGCGGATGGCGGAGTGCGGCGCCCCGTTTCCCAGGAACGCCGCCGTGGTAATTAATTCTACCCAGAGAATCATTGGCAGACCACTGTCGGCGAGTATGCACCGCACCACAGCTGCGAGAGTTCTTCCAACGCGGTCGAACATAACGATTTGCCGTGGTGTATTGGTGCTGGCGAACTCGAGCGACACCCCATTCTGGAAGCAGTAGGTCTGGGATCCCTTTTCTGTTAAATCACCCCCTTTGTCAGCCCTTAAACGCCCCATGCAGAAACCAATGAGCATCTGACCCGAGCTAAGAGTGTCATACTTGGACTTCAGCAGGCAAACCTTCGTTTACTTGGTGTACTCGTCGGAAATCTTGGGTGGCGTATTTGCATCCTCCGAGTGCCTCTGGTGTCAAAGATCCCACCAGGTCCGCGAAACCCAGCTGGAAAGGGAGCTTGACTTTGTGATCAGCCGTCTTCGGGTGATCAAGCTGGTGACTCTTTCCCACGGCACACACATGGCAGTCTGTGACGGCCCCGTCAAAGCTCACTCTGTTGTTGTCAAGGATATTTAGAAGATCCAGGCTCTTGCTATCAAGGTGCCCTGGTCGCCGATGACATAGATGAGTGCTAGTTACAGACTGCATTGGCAGCTCCGGCCTTTTGCTCCCATCGTTGACGTCCAGCGAGAAAGAGTAGAGATCGTACCCCTGCTGTATCAGGAGATTGGCGGGGAAATCCAATCCACCGTGGCCTTGACGATAGGTCGAGAACAAAATAAAACAACTCAAAAACTTTTCGGTATCGTACAGTCGCGGGAACGGTTTAAGGGAACTCAGTTTAAGCGAAGTACGGGTTTAAAACAGGTCATGAGCCGATCCACGGGTCGCGCCAGGAGGTTCTCAAAACGTCAAGGGTCGGGTCAGGTCAGGTCGGGTCAAGAGGTTTGAAATCTCAGGGGTCGGGTCCGGTCGGGTCAAAAAGTTTTTAATCTAACCGGTCAGGCCGGGTCGGGTCAAAAGGTTTTGAAATATCACGGGTCGGGTCCGGTCGGGTCAGGTGGTGTTAAAAAGTCACGGGTCGGGTCGGGTCGGGTCGGGACTGGCGAAATACGTGGTAACGGTCTCGTGGTCTGTAGATTTCGAACCCCTTCGCGGTCGTGGGGTGGTTTTAGGAAATCACCACCCCTCCAGACACACACTGTTGTTTGTTGAACCGTGCAGCTCTTTCACAGCAACCTGCCAACAGTATCACTCGCCGTCTGGGGCAATTTCGTCCCGTGCGAGGCCATGCAACACGCCGTGCTCCTTGAACACGACAGCTGGGTGAGGTCCAATGATCGCTCCTACCGTAAGCTTGCTCCCCGCCCGGGTGATAACCCTGACCCCACACTTTCTCCCCCCGGGCTAGATGGAACCACAGCATTTGCTGCCGATACCTCAGCCCCTGCCAATTATTTTCCACATGCTTCATGCAGGTATTATCGGCATGTCGTGCGGCCACCAACTCGTCAAAGTTACTTTAGTCCGACGGGGCGGTGCCTTGACCCTCACCGGCTACTACCTGGTCGGCATGTTACATGCCGCAGTTGAATGTTCGACGGGCACGCATCTTGTTAACGCTCGCCCGTTCATTCCGTAGCCGGCGTTGCGGAGCTAGAACCGGCGGATTTTTCCTCCAGTCCATTGCTCCACGTACCTATCGAAGCGATTCTGCCAGGTAGTCGAATACGCTCACCATTTCCCGGCGGCACTAGTGTGCACAGGCTCGCCGTCCCAGGTCCAGCCACTTCGCCTGCACACAACGCACAGCAGCGTCTGCAGCTACCACAGTGTCTGGGTCCGTTCGCGCATCACCTACGCGACGAAACAAATGTGTTTCTCGCAATATCATGACTACCAATCGGTCGCCCCGGTGGCGTATCAGGTTATCCTCGAGCCTGGTATAGGTCAGTTTCGTGAGTTCGAGCCCCGCCGAGTGCATACTCGTATAAATTCGTTGGGACTTTTTCTTGTGGACAAATTGACTCGCGGAAAGCGCGAGAGCGTGAGTTAGCAACATTCGATGAACAATTGACGAGCAGTGGGATTGCTGAACCCTATGCGCGATGAAAATTGAAGGCAAGAACCGGGGAGGAGAAGGGATGACACCTGTGACCACGGCTTGTCCAGAAGCTGGAAAGTGAAAGTGTGCTGACTACCACGCCGCCGCCTGACGACCACACACCCAACCCTGCCCTTCCCGGCCACTTATGCACCGTCCAGCGCACGACTTTCTCAAGAAATGGAATCGGTTGCTATATCACGTGCGAGCAATCGCATTCGTCTTGAATGGCCCCGGATGGGCGCCGGTCATCATCACTCAGCTGGGTGATGTTATGGAGGAGTTTCCCGGAGTGTTTTCAAAGTCTTCAGCCGATTTTGAATTGTGTTCCCCCTCTAGAACTCGGTTTCACCGAACAGCTCTCCGCTTACATGACGGTCATACCGCATTAATTCCCCGACCGCCGCCACAGCTGGCGCGATGCTGATTTTTTTGTTTGTCGCGGCAGCCAGATCCGTCACTCTACGCCGCCGTCGGTGAGTCCGGTAGTTGTTAACCGGAGCCATCCGGTATCTTCCTGGTCACGATCAAGTACAGGCAGCTCAACAAGCTCAGCGTTCTTGGCCAGCTTCCCTTCCCTCGCACCAACAATGTCCATGACAAATAGGGCCCGATTGGATATCTTGACAATTCGATAGCGTGTTGTTGTGTCACCAGAGAACGGTGCACAAATACACCATACGTCTCACCGCATGTTACACGCCCAGGCGTCACATCGAGTGGCTTGCCAAACCGCAAAGCAGCAGCGCGGCACCATGATTGTTCGTTAAAGAAGTCAGCGAAGTTATCAACGGCCTCAATCGCTTCGACGCCTATCTCGACAACGTTATCGTCTTCGATTCCGGCCCCTTAGAACACGGACGTGGATATCTTCGGCCCCACCATATTCCCCGCCAGCTTCAAGTGGCACGCCCGCAAGGTAGAGGCCCTCACGAAAACGCTCATGCCAGACGACATCCAACAGCTACTCTCACTGATGAGCGTTATCGGCTGTTACAGAAAGTTCTTGCATGATCTAGCTCGCTCACCTCATTCCTTAAACAGGGTGCCAAATTCGGTTTTACGAACGCAATTATCTCCATTGTGCTGGCGCTCCTGGAAGAGCTACCAGAGCTTCCGGTCCTGGTGTACCCTAACTGGGACACCCTCACCTACGAATCTCGCCGTTTTTCTCCTCTACCGCGATGCCCGTAAGGACGGTCTTGGAGCCACTCTTGAGCAAGAGCACGGCACCTATCCGTTCGTCCCATCTGATTCGTCAACCGAACCACAATCGAGCCTGAAAGGCGTTGGACTTCATTCGACCAGTCATCATCTGGAACATCACGCGCGCTTTGCGGTTCTTTATGAAGTATCATGCCCCGTATCTTTTTTCAGACCACAAGCCCTAGAAAGTCTCGACAAGGTCGCGGACAACTACCTACGCGTGCAGCGATGGTTGAAAAATTCCCACCGCGTAAAGACATAAGTTGGAATATCGCAAAAGCAATGCGCGCAGAACTATCGATATTCTGTCTCGCTTACCACTGCCCGCCACCGAGAGTGACCGTACCGGTCGCAGCGGTCTGACCCCGTCACACGAACAACGTATTTTTCTCGTCCGCCCACATAGCCTTTTTGTCAGTGGGCCCTCTGCCATGCGTGCCGGGTTGGGTGGGATGAAGCCTCTAAACCCGAACTCTGGCTTGGGTAGGCTCCCGCTTGAATTTATCGCGAACAAGGGCGCGAGCGAGGGTTGACGACCTCGAGTTTTGTTATTTGTATTTTATTAGTCATCCCATTTATTATCCTCGCATACTCTCGCGCTCCCTCCCAGTAGTAACTCAAATACGGGGTCACATAGCGGTAGGGCCCTCCTCTCCCTCCCCCCTACGATAAGTGCCTTCATTTTTTTCGCGACAATATTTCAGCATTTTCTTACCTCCTCGACTCGCGTCGAGTTGTGCCTGTCCACGCTGCTAGGCACTCTCAACAGCTGATCATTTTCTTTCTATGTTTGCATTTCTGGAAATAAAATTCAAAATCTCACCACGGCGGGAATCGAACTCAAGGACCAACGCGAGCAGTATTCGAGGGTAACCACTAGACCACCGGGGCGACCGGCTCAAACATTACTTCTGGAGAATTAGTAACCAGTGCCCCCTTTCACGTCACCTTACGACGGCCCAGCTGGTTTTTCACTGCCTGGACATGGGCCGACGATAACATCGTTGCCTCTGTGTTTGAAGTACCAGTCGCATCCTCGCTAACCCCAGCTAGGAGCACCGGCCTCGGTCAAACCATTGTAGTATAGCCCGAGCCTGCCATCTCACTGCCTGGCGGTCTTTCAGCCACCACTCTCGACGAAGAGGTATGGGGAACTATCCCTTATGCCCCCCCTTTCGGTACATGCCCAGCTGGGTGTACAACGGATCTCGGTCGTCACACACCCTCTGTTTTGTCTCATGCAGCCTCACGTGTCGCCGGGGCCAACCGTTCAGTTGTGCCCGAGGCTTCGCCTTGGTCGTCTTCACCTTCTAAGACGACGCTGCCGTCCCCTCGTCCGTCGGATCTCATTTCGACCCGGACACGCCCCGTCGAGCCGCCGCCGCAGATGAAGCCTGTGGATTCAACCACTTTGATCGGACACCGACGCCATCTGACCAGCCGTCGCGCCGACACCGCGCCCGACTCGGATAGTTTCTCCCACGGGCGTTTCGTCCGAAGGCCCCATCGGCCCTGTTTTTACAGTGCCGATCAAGCGCGTCACCTATGCAGCCAGCAGTGCTACTCTCTTGATAGGTGTGCTCTCGTCCGACGCACCTTCGAGCATCAGCACTCCCGCCGCTCCCCTTAGAGATATCCACATCAACAGAAATCGAGTTCGTCGAATCTTTTGAGTGATATTCGCACACCGGTTAGTCGCGTGAACAGCACGCCGAACCGGTGTGTGACACCGCCACTTGGTATTTTTTCCCTGGGTGCCCCTCGTTTCCGCCGGGCGATTGCTCTTACATGTTTTGTCCATGAACAACCCCCGTTGTCAGAAATGCGCTCTTTAGCGGGAAAATGGTGCCTTCACACTGTCGACGATAAAATTCTCCTTTTCGTGCGGGTATTAGCGATCCCTGCCCCGGCTTGTTCCGACAAGCCCGGCGGGCGGGCGGCCTGCCCCTTCGACGACGACCCCACGAACGCATACGCCTTGCCGCTTATGCGGCCGTGTATTATGCAATAATGCCACTTCAAAGTGCGCTGCCACCTCGGCGTCGCTCACACACGATATATTCTCGAAAGCTTTATTGGTGGATCGCCATGAACGTCTACACACGGCCGTAGCTTTGTCGCTGCTTTAAGAACCAGGCGCGCAGGCCTCTCGGCAGACGGTACGCTGGCCCGCTGTCGTCTTTCTATTACCGTCCGGCCCCGGTGTCATGGTGAGCGTCGACTACTTCGGCCCTCTCCCGGCAATACCACGGGGGAACTACTATTCCCTTCTATTCATAGATCGGTTGAGCCGACACACAGAAATGTAAGCCATTTCTAGCGGATTCACGGCGGAAGGCACAGCCAATATTTTGCTTTACAAGCGCATCCCTGCATGGAAATGCTCGGCCAGCCTCCTTCCCGACAACGGGAGTCTGCTCCAAGCTGGCACTCGCCGTGTACAAGCTTCTAGGCATGCGGAAAATCGCGTCTGCTTCAAGCTGTGCACGTTTCTAGTCACGCGGAACATCGCGACAAGTGCCTATTACCCCAATGGCAACGGTGGCGTCCAGCGAGTGCCTCACACCATGGCCCAAGTTCTCGCGATGGTCGTCAACGAACGTAAGGACGACTGGGACGTGCAATTGCCGCACGTAGCATTCGACCTCAATGACTCTGCAAGCGCTGCCACCGGGTTGGCCCCCGTCGAGGTGCATACGAACCGCCTTCTCCGCTTGCACATAATCATCTTCGAGCGTCCCTACGTTCACGGCCGCTAAAGCCTCGTGCGCGACCACATCGAATTATCACTATACTGTAGCTGATCGTCAACGGCGTGCGTACGACCGGGTTTGTAAATAACACACCTTCACCGTCGCCGCCATATAGAGCCAGAATTCAGCGCTATCTGGCGCACTCAAACAAATACTTATCTACACCTTCGATGGTTGCGCGGTGACCTATGTACGACTTCGCCGCAAGCACTCGCCAGGGAGCCGCATCTCGCACCAACGCCAGGCTTCTCAAGGCCAAGCTGACGCTCACCTAAAATGGCCCCTCCAAGACCTGAGCCGTTGACCCCGCGTCTTCCGGCTCCACCTCGGATAGACGTCCCTTGGCCACCGGCAAGATGCTCTTCTTGGATATTCCCAACGACATACGAGTACAAAGCCTGGATGCCCGCTGTCGTGTTTCGGTGGCCCACTGCAAACCCTGCACCAACTTACTCGACACCAACGAACCCCCTCAATACCTCCCAACGGGACTCAGACCCTACGCCCTCAACTATTTCACCACCTAATCCTCTCCCTACTACATCACTCAACCACCTTGGTCTCGCCACTTCAGCGATACAGTCTTCCCCGTTGGAGGTTTATTCTGGTGCAAGGCCAGCGATCGTCTCTGGTGACTCGGAAACAATTCCGGGCATACTCCGTCACTCTCGTTCTGCCTTCTACCAGGTACTCTACCGCTCTTGGCGCGAACCGCAGTGTCTGAATATCCACCGAGGAATCACCCTCATGCGCGGTATTGTGCTCAACGTAGACGAGTCCTGCGGAGCCGAAATAGTCGGCCCTGACGTTTTAGGCTCGTCCTCGTGGCTGGGTTTAGGCTCTACGTTATTGTGTGGTATTGGGCTTAACGTACATGAGTCGCGCGGAACCGATGTCGTCGGTCCTGACGGTTTAGGCTCGTTAGCGTAAGTGTGTTTGGGTTTTGGGTAACCTTGTGCGGTCTTGGACGTAAAGTAGATTAACGGTCCTGATGTTCTTGACTTGCTATCGTAGTTGAGTTTGGTTCTAACGTTCTCACCATAGGCTGTCAACGAGTCTGTTATGATTTTTCCTTTGTTTTTCCCCGGCGTCCTGCTTGTTGATTAGCGATGTCTCCAGCTGTCTACTGCTTTCACGGATGATGGCTGTAACGTTGGTAAACGTTGGGCACACGAATACGCTTGCCCCTGTTGCCCCTAGGTCACGCGTTCCCTGCGTTTCCTGGCTTTGAGTTCTTGGCCCTCCTCTTCCCCTTGTTGAGGCTGACGGGACTGTTGGCAACGCCTTCGTGTTCCTTTCGTAGGAGGGCAGTTTTGGTCCTTCCAGGACAGGCGCGAACGTTCGTACCCTATTTTATCCTTGTTTAATCTTCCGTTCTCCACCTCAGGGGAAGACCACATAAGTGCTACAGTAGACACGCACACGACCTTACGATTTGCCTGTTGTTCATGTATCTCCACGGCATTGTTTTGGTGTTCCCCCTCCGCCTCATTGCATTGTTTCACTAGGCCCGAGGTAATAGGATCCGTCCCTCGACAACCGTTTGCCGATTCAGAGTCGGATAAGCTGTCGTTGTCCTTGCGCCCGTCTTTCCGCGCTCTATTGCGTAGATCGTAACGATGCCCGCTATTTCCTACATTTTTGTGTTACCTTTCACACGCTCAGTCAGTGTAGTTCGAAAATTCGCATGCGTGTCAATTCCGTCCTCTTGATCCCGCGACCGAATATTTTGCCGCTTTTCCGCCTCGAGTTTATCAGTTCTTATCCTCACTACTAGTAAAGTGAGCGGCACCGCGTAAGTACGTACGAAGTATTCAACAGAATTCCCCCTTCCTTGTCCTGGCTCAACGTGCTTTGCGCCTTCACCATGGGTTGCCCTGGTCGTCGGAAGTGTTGCACGTCTTCGCCGTGGATCCGGTAGAAGAATTTTGTGTAATACATACATCTAGATTTTCAGTAACAAAACTGTATCCCGTTGCCCTGGCTCGAAGAACTTCCCAATTTCGCCATGGGTTGCCCCGGTTTGAAGTGCTACGGGCATTTGTCGTGGATCAGGTAGCAGGTTTTTGTGACATATATCTGGATCTTCCGCAGCAGAACGGCGTTTCGCCTATCTAGTCATAGGCTCATGCTGTTGCTAGTTATACCAGCGACAATACTCCCCCGAGTGCGTTTCGTTTTCAGCCTTGCGGTGATTCTCGCTTCCTCTTTTGCATTCACGCAGCGGCGCGTTCGGACTTTTGACGTCTGCTTCGCATGGTTTGCGCTCCATTGGCTTTTTCACGTACTAATACGTCGGACGTTTGGTGCCCGCTTTGCTTTGCGCCCGTCCAAAAGTTTTTTTGCCTTCAAAATTTCAGATGTGGGAGTAAGTTGTGAAGCGCCGCATCTTCGATCCATTCTCTGAATTCTCCGGATGGATATAGTTCCAGGTGCCTGGTTTTCCTATGAAACTTTATTTATGGTCCTTCAGGGTGGGTTTTCTCCCCGGTTGCGGCAATACGATACGATACATAGCAGTTTTCCCCTTTTTTCACCTTGCAGGCGTTATTGCCAGCCTGACCTGAGCGAAGGGCTCCGCCCCCCCTTCCGTCAAAATACATTGATTGGGCATAGTGCAAGCAATCAATACAAGAGATACAACATCCAACTAACCCTCGTGTGAGTGACCAGAGTCAGACCCGCCCCGCTACATAGCAGCTGTCCGTCCCTAGGTCAGTACTGCCCCATCTTATAACATGAAGTCTTCACAAGGGGCCATAGATAGCGCTGTTAAAACCAAGTGGTGTATGTAGTACACGAGTAAAGTGAGGTAGGGCGAGGTGTTGTTTACGACCATATTTTAACGACGTACAATGCACCGTACGATTTTAAAGCGCACCGCACCGCGCCGCACCGTATAACTCTGCAAATACAAAAACGGCACTGTGGCTCGGTTCTACAAAGTGAGTAGGTTCTACAAAGCCTAAAGCCTTGGAAAAATTAAAATGTGATCCAAAACTCTGTTTTCTTCGTGCTTTGACATTTTTTAGAGCGGTTAGGCCGACCGCATCACGCTTGCCCTTCTCAGAAACGATCCTTAGAGATACTACATGGGCCTGACAAAGTTCTGAGAAGCTGCCAAATGAGACGCATATGGAAATCTCAAAAGCGAATCTGAGAACCGAGACTTATTAAATAATTATGGCGGAATAAAACGAGGATGGGAGAAATATCACTGATGTGATGATAGCAAAGCGTATCGGAAATGGTCTGAGAAATGACGCAAAAAACAATATCTGCGGTTTGAGACTAACAAATGATAATACTGACAAAAGCTTCTCTCTCCGCCGAATGCCGCTAGCAATATCCAGTCAAAGGGGTGAATATTTAGTATCAGACTGAGCCCCATGACCAATCAATGGAAGAGGGTGAAATGACCAGCTTTTTTCAACGGCCTCGGGCTGTCTCTAGGAGCAAGACTCGTGTCGACCAATGTGACAGGCCTGCATTTTCTTCGATATCATTCAGGCTTTTTCCAAGCGGAGGCGAGGAAAAAAAAATCGCCGCACTTTGCACGAGTCGGTTAGACGTACTCCAAGGCATGTATGTCTGTACAATTTTTCGCGCGGAAAATCGAAGATCTGACCTGCCGGTTCAGTCTGTTGTGTTCAACATTTAGCAGAATCTAGCGAAAAAACTGTATCCTACACAAAAACCAAGTGATATATGACTCATGTTTACGCACAACAGTCCAAATATGTCCACGCCGTTTTTGAGAGATAGACTAGACCTTGAAATGTCGCACACGTGTTCTACATGCCCATCCCGAGGCCTGACCTCCGGGGGGGAAGGGTTTTTATTGTTTGTCGCCGAAAAAGTTTGGTCTAAGGTGGGCCACATTTTCAAAAAAACTTAACTGACTGACGAAAAATCATTCTAAAAAAAAAAAAAAATGACATACGAGTACTTGTACGAAGTATAAGGTCTTCGCAATGGCACATAGAAGACGTGTGCAAAATTTCACGGTCTGAATCGAAAACACGGGGTGGACATTTGCCGGGGAATAAATTTGGGGTTTCTAACGTGAACCAGCCTGTATCACCAAAAATATGAGTCTAGAGAAAATAGCCTGCAGTGCATGAATGAGACCGACGGCGGATAGGAGTCTGAAACATTAAACTGATAATAAACTAAGTCTCAGAAACGAGTCTGAGAAAATGCCTGCATGGGCTCCATCATAATCCCTTGGTGATGCGTACTTGAGCGGGGCTATCAGCTTCTGATAGAGATCTCAGCGTCGAGATAACGCGGCATCTTCAGAGAGCCTGGGCGTGCTTCCAGCGGTACATGATGGAATTCTTCGACCGTACGGGTGTGCGCTTGCGGCTCAAGGGTCGGATGCTGAGAGCCGAGGTGATCGAAACGCTACTCTACGGGTGAGTGGCGTGGAGCCCGAACAAGCCTGACTTCAACAAAATACTGCAGGCTCACCACTCCATGCTTCTCCGATGTCTCGGCTGGCGGAAACGGAAGGGCGACGAACACATACATCCTCTCCTACGCCAACGCGCTCGCAAAGATAGACTCCGAGAGCATTGAGACGACGGTGCGGAGACGGAGGATATTGTTCGTTGGATTCGTGGAAGGTATGGGGGAGGAGCGTCGGCCGCGGAAGCGGAGTTGGTTGGGGGTAAGGGTTACTCAGTGAGGCAAGAGGAGGACTGGATGGTGCGCTTCGAGGAACATATGACCGAACTTGGCCTGAAGTCCGAAGGGTGGAGAAAGGGTGGCACAAGGCCGGCAGATGGTGTCGACGGGTTGAGGAGCCTATGGAGGTATTCATGCGGAAATTAGCGGCTGGGGTCAGTGGGAGCCCATCGACAACTAAAGTATCTCCGCATGGGATGTCCGGAGCAACGCCATCTGGATCGCCATCGCACAAAGGAGCAACGCATCCGGGATCGCCGGACCAACTTCATTTTGGACCAAGTGGTTCCATATGATTGATGCTGTTGATCCAGCCGGAGCATCAGCTGGATCACCAGCATGATCATATGCCATACGTAATCTCGGCGGTTGCTGGACCATCGTCATCCGGGGCCATCGGACCATCAGCTCAGTCAACGTCGCCAGGGGTGAACGGATCTACAACGTTTGTTTCTGATCTACAACGTTCGATTCTCGCACGGTCGCACCAGCTGCTGCCGAGCTATCATCGCAGGCTTTCAAGCCAAGCTCAACAGTCGAGGGGGGGCTATACTTTGAGAAGGAAACCATCTAAATAGATCTAACTTGACACACTCGACCAAGGCTGCAGAAAAGAGGTCGCGTCTACTCTATAATACAGCACTAGGGAAAATCATGTTTCAGCACCTCGGCGCCATTCGGTCGAGTGGCCACACAGCGGAGTACAAGGAAAAAAAAGTTACCCACACTTTTATCAAGGAGCCTGACAGGGGGGTTACTAAAACCAAGTAAAAAAAGCAAAAACGACATCACTTTCTCGATTTGCACAGAAGTCACAACGCTCCGAATTTGTTTCGTGTTGACCTTTCTAGGACTTTGTTGCTTCGTTTCCTCTTTTTTTTGTGTGCTATACCGGGGGCCACCCTTTATACTTACTTGTACAGTAGCTTCAAGTTGTTTTTGTGTTTTTGGTTTCACGTTACCCCCGACGAAGGAATAGGTCGTTGCACTGCGCAGCACAGGAAACTCGCGAATTATTTTATAAAAAATATTTCAAGGACGTCAGCCGTGAGTTCGACGAATTTCAGGTCAATACTCATCTTTGCAAGCTGCGTTGTTGGTACTCGTAATATACTATATGGGTGAGTTTTTATTGGGAGGGGTCCTATTTTTTGTCCACTATATATAATGGTAAGTAAGTGTTGGTATTTATACTTTAGGTGGGGAATCTTGAGCTAGATCAAACATCACATCTATTTTATAAATTTATTACTACTGTAGTTTCCACTATACTGCTCTATCATATACTTCGTATATGGTAGGCGGTTTATTTTGTTTTTCTCCCCCCGGGGGCTTTAATGTCGGGAAGAATACGAATACAGAATATTATTAGTTATCTTATATGTTACTCTTAATACAGCATTCGAGAATTAAAGTCAGCTACTCCCCCCTCAAAAGAAACAAAAGGTCTGTGGGACACGAACCCACGATTCCAAATGATGCTCGTACGCTGTCACTTTAATATTTAAAAATAAATAAATAAATAAATACATATACTTTCAGGACGTCAGGTGAGTTCAAATTATTATTATGAGGGAAGCACGGAGCCACTCGGACGACCGGTCCAAACCTGATGGGGAACGGGGACACATCCCCCCCCACCGTAGCCTGGGTCGCCTCACGATGATTGATGGCATATCGACAATTTCCCCTGATTTGGGAGCTCCGGCCTGCCGACGGCTGATTCTATGATACTCCCCCCAAAAAAACGGCGATTTTCTTTTAACGACGTTTCAAGGCTGCTTGAAGCGAGGAAGGCTGATTTGTTATGCGAAAAAATCATCATCTATTTTCTTGTTCGCAAAAGACTATCCAACGATGACGTAGGGGTGGCAACGGGCACCGTAGTTCAGGAGATAAGGCCGGGAGCTGGTTTCAAAACCGGTGATTTCGTTAAAGAAAAGTTGGGGGAGATATCATACCGTAGAACGACTCCGGCGAGGTATAGTCAACCCGCCACCAAAATGGATAGCCGGCCGCTCCCTCCCGACGATGGTGCCCAATAAACCACCGGGGGCATATTTCAGGAGGCATATTTCCGGAGGTACAGGCGGTTTTAGTCTAAAGCGATGTCGGAGGGCAAGAACACTGTGGAAGACCAGCCAAAACGGACAAAACATTGTTCAAGCACAAGACAGAAAACACGCCGAAAAAAAAAAAAAAAAAAAAATCGAACGGACGGAAAACAGAACGGAATATATGTGAGCACGGTAGCTTTGCCTTCGGGAAGAAAACAGCAGCTACCCCACAGAAAAAAAATCGCCAGTTATCCTGCGGAAAAAACGTCAGTAACCCCGCGGAATAAAATAGCAGCTACAAACCTTCTAAACATGAATCATCCCGCAAAATAATACAGCGGTTACTCCATAAAAGAGAACGTTCGTTACCCCGTAGAAAGTAACAGCAGTTACCCCTCGGAAAAACAGCAGCCACTCTGCGGAAAATACATCAGTTACGCCGCAGAATAAAACAGCTGTTAGTATACAGAATGCAACAAGAACCATTCCGCCGAACAGTACGCCACTGCCGTTACCCCGCATAACAGCATCGGTTACCGCTCGGAATAAGCGTCAGATACTCCGGGGGCTAAAGCAGCATTTAATCCATGGGAACATGTCAACTACTCCGGGGAATAAAACGCCAGCTACCCGGTGGAAGAAAACAGTACTTGAGAAGAGGAATAAAACAGTAGTTACTCTACAGAATCGGTAAGCATAATCCCCCTCAGGAGAAACAGAAGTTATGCCGCGATACGCAGTTACCCCGCACAAGAAACCAGTAGCAGCTACTCCACATAATAAACGGAAGCTACGTCGTACTCCGCGCAATAGAACAGCAATTTCACCGCAGAAACTAGCAGTTACTCCGCGGAATAACCACAGAAACCCCGCTAACAAAATTCCTGCTCTTGCCCCCACAACAAAAACACATATTTACCCCGCAAAAAAAATAATAATTCGCTTAGCCCTCAGAAAAAAAGTAGAGCTTTCCCGCAGAGCAAAGCAGCAGTTAGTTACTCGTGGAGCAAAGAAAGCAAAAATCAACCCATCATAGTAGTTAGCCCGCAGAGCAAATCAACAGCAGTTAGCCCACCTGAGAAAGCAGTCGACACCCCAGAATGCAACAGTTTGTAATTCGCGGCATGAGATACCAGTTACTCAAGGAAATGAACAAGAAAAAAGTACGTACTTTCTCTAATGGAAGAAAACAAAGGCAGCACTTGCTCCCCGGGGGGAACAACGGCAGCAGTTGCTCCCCGGGGGGGAACAACGGCAGCAGTTGCTCCCCGGGGGGGAACAACGGCAGCAGTTGCTCCCCGGGGGGGAGCAACGTCAGCCATTTTGCCCAAGAAAACGGCAGTTATCCCGAGGAACAAAAAAAAACTACCAGGGCACACAGCCCCGCAGAATAAGACAGCAGTTACCCCAAGAAAAAGACAAGGAGACGAGCAAAAATGCCCCATTCCACTTTACTTCACTCCCCCTCGTTGGGCGAGCGTGCGGTTGCACATTTGCTTGTGTCCAGCCTTCCAGTGCTCCACTTGGCATTCCTTCGAACAGTCTGGCCGTTACAAAGATCGCAAACACAAAAAGATCGCACGCGCATACGAAAAAAGATTGCACGGAAACACACAAAAAAGATCGCACGCAAAACACGACAACGACAAAGATCGCACGCGAAATTAAGGGGTGGTGTTACGTCAATCACCAAACAGGGACAAAACAGCAGGAAAACCGCACGACAGTTGAATCGGAGTACTCAAGAGCAGAGAAGTCTTGCCATTTCCAAAGACCACGCGAGTGACCCTCATTCGGTATCGAAAATGGGGGTGCCTGCCCTACCGTCGCCTCCGTCCTGGACAGCGCGGCAACCGGCAAGAGACGCGTGCGCAGCTTGGGTAGGGTATAATGTATAACTTGGGTATGATAGAGGTATGATAGAGGTACTAAGGTGCGAGCTACAATAGAGGCACTAAGGTGCGAGCTACGATAGAGGTACTAAGGTGCGAGCTACGATAGAGGTACTCAGGTATATTCGATTTTTCTTCTGCAAAAAAAATGTCTTCTGAATGACGGGGTTTCATGTATTATACCCAAATTCGTCGGAAAAAACATTTTCGTTCCGCAATATTGATGATTCCTATTATTTTTTCCTTTTCTTTTTTTCTCTTCTTTTTTATTTTCTGTTTGCTTCTGCATTTTTCGTATTTTTATGGCCTGGCTTGTTTTTGTGGTGTTCTCGAGTACCCGGTCCGCTACTAGCCTTCCACTTGCTTTACCTTGCTTGTGTGCGATTTTGTTTTTGGTTCACTCTTTCTCACAGCCTGCGACCACAGAATTTAGATCTCTCCAGGATGAAGAATCAGCACGGACTCCGGGTGGACTGACGCCGTTGGATAAAAAAAACGGTTCAATGTGAAGACAGGTGAAGACAGGTGAAGACAGGTGAAGACAGCACACATACCTACGCCATGAGTTTGTTGATCGAGGTGCACTTTCAGATAAACCTTCAAGGTAAATCAGTCTTTGTCCTAGATGGGTATTACATACTACCCTCTATATACCCTATATAATACCCTATATACTTCAAGTATAGGGTATTTTATATAGGGTATACTTCGAAGTATATACACTATATACAGGGTATACATACCCTATATTGGGTATCACAGGGTATTATAGGTATTGTATATAGTATACAGGGTATACTTCGAAGTATATAGGGTAGGATACTATAGGGTAGTATACTATGGGGTAGCATATAGGGTAGTTTAGGGTACAGTATAGAGCTCTTAAAGTGAGGAGCCTCCTAAAACAACATGGCCTTCACCTTTACGCATGCTACCATAGATGTAGCACTTTTCGGAGATTTTCGTTTCGGAATGACGGGGCTCCTTAACCCTCCTTAGCCCCAAATCGTCGGAATGTTCTTCACTTTTCAATCTGATTGTTATTGGTTTGTAAACCTAGGTCACGGGTTTGTTTGTGCATCACAAAACCATTTGCACTTTGGCTCCGAACCAGTTCTTGCCCTAGAGGGGCGTAGAGCTCAAGTGAAAGTCTCCCCAGGAAACACATGGGGTCCATTCACCTCTACCGCAGCACGTGCCTAGAACAGACTCACATACAGTAGACCGGCATCGTCCGCAGCGCTTGAACCCTTCCTTCACGTCCCCCTGCCGTCGACCGCAGCTCTCCCTCGAACAGAGAACGGCGGCGTCCGCCCCCCTCTTGATATCGGACAGCACCACATTCAGGTGCCCTCTCGTCGTACTCGGAGCCTGCACCGTCCAAAAATATCGCGAGGAGGGGTGTGAGTAAGAATTGCTGATTAGGGTCGTTCCTAAGGAACGCAAAAAAAAACACGAATCCTGACAAAATGTAAGGGTTCTTGACATTTTTGAAAATTCTGAAATGTCACGTTTTGGACAGATAGTCCCTGAAATTTTGCACACGTGTTCTACATGTCCATCCTGAGGCCTGGCCCGCTGGGTGGGTTCTTTTATTATTTGTCGCCGGAAGAAAACTGGGCTAAGATTTACGACAATGGAAAGCCGATAGTTTGGCCTGAGAGTTTGCTATCTTTTTGGGGGGGTTATTTGCTGAAAGATTCCGGGTAGCGTCGCTATGGGGAAAATATGACTGAAATGTTTTTTTTTTGGCTCTTTTTTGGGTCATGCGGCCCAACAGGTCAATTTGTCTATCTTTCATCAAGCCTTGATCAACACTGCCCACCAAACACGATTGACCTTCGATCTCGAGATAGAGACAACCCATGGTCACTCCTCTTTGTTCCAGACAAGGCCACATGAGTGTAGTTGACAGCGCTGAAGAGTTTATCTCGATCCATGCCCTAGGGCGTGAGAGGTTGCTTGTGTTGTCGTGTGGTCTTCCGTCACATCCTCTCAGAATTCTGTTTTTCGCCCGTTGGGAGACGATAGAGAGTTTTTGTCTCAGTTGTTTACACACCAGACGCCAAATATGATTTCACAGAAGATCGGCGCCCGCCACAAATCACCGGCCGCAGAGTGAGCGCTCCACACCAAGGGGGGGTCGAAGCCCCTAACGAGCTCGCCACGTTGAGAGTTCACGACACTGTCGTTGATTTCGTCGAACGACGTGTGTGGAGAACACGAAATTGCGCCGGGTCTAATCCAAGATCTGCTTGAGAAATTCTCAGGCTGATGTTGGCCAAGATCGCCGCGAGAAATTGTTTCTGTCCCGGAATTCTGGAAAGTTAAAAAAAAACATGTACCAAATTGGGTCCATAGGCGACCGTTCAGGCGAATTTTGGCTGGGATCTTCGGGAATTTCAAAGTTTTGTCACTGGTCTAAGATGGTCTACATTTCCCGAAAAAAATTAACTGACTAAAAATCAGATGAAAAAAAAAAAGGTGAAATCTTTGCAAGGGCACATAGAAGACGTGTGCAAAATTTCACGGTCTAAACCGATAAAACGGCGTGGACATTCGCCGGGGAATAAATTTGGGGTTTCTAACGTGCACCGGCCTGTACTCACATTTGATATTTGCAAGCTGCATGATATACATATTACTTCTGGGGCTCCTCATTTGAGGAGGTCTACGTATACCTTAACCACTTGCCTTAACCGTACAAAAAAGCTGAGCAAAACCACGAAGGTGGCAAAAGCTCATAGACCATCCCATGGTCTAGGTGTACGATACAACAAATAAAACTGCAAAACAACAACGACATGTCGACGATATTGGATCAAGCAACGGTATTGGATGAAGCAGGCCCGTCATCCAGGAAAAAAAATAGGGCAAGAGTGACTCCTCTGAGTGTGGAAACACCAAGACCGGCTATGTATGATACTTTTTGGAGCACACTTGTTCAGGACTACTAGTACCGGGACTCTTAAACCGGGTACCCCCACTGTATTACTATCGTGGAACTCGTAATTGGCTTGTTCCGAGGGGCTTCTAAATCGGGCACCCACCTGTGCCCTGTCGTAGCACGCGTAAATGGCGTGTTCCGAAGGGCTCTTAAATCGGGTACGGGTAATAGGCCTGTTCCGAGGGGCTCTTGAATCGGGTACGCGTTGTTGGCCTGTTCCGAGGCGCTCTTATATCGAGTACGTGTAATTGGCCTGCTTCAAGGGGCTGTTGATCCCGTTAGAGCCCATAAACCCCTTTCTGTATTAATCCCAAGTATATTGTCCTCAAAGACGGGTTCCCAATTGTAAAGGCGTTGAATCGGGTTCCCCACTGTGCCCTTATCGTACGAGGCACGTGTCATCAGCACACACCTGTTTCCCTGAGACGGGTCGCGGCCCCGAGCCTCCAGTAGATGAGACCAACGACGTTGGAGATGTAGGGTCGGATGACGCCATTTCCCCCCCCTCCACGGCCTCGCCGTCATCCAACAAACCCACTTCCACACCTTCCACTCCTCCGTTCTTACACAAGAAACGCACATGAGAAGGACACATCAAAAACACGACCACGATGAAACAGTGTGGAGTGGTGGGTCGATAATCAGATGAATGAAAGAGGTGATTGCATGCAACACCCCCACTCCTTCCACGCCCTCCATCTCTCCGTTTTTAAATAAGAAATTAACTGAAGAAGCGCAAATAAAGAACGCAACTAAATAAAGGCGAAACAACGAGAGAGTGGGGAGGTGTCGGTAGAGAGGCATTTGCTGTCCGCCAATCGTTTCAAGACGGACAGGCTAGATCCGTTCTTTCTTTTTTTTAAAGCAACACCAAAAAAAATAGGCGAACATTAGTCCCGATCATTAAATTGATCGAACTCGCAGATGACGTATTTGACAAAAACATATGATATCAAAAGCTCCATACATCTGCCAAAAAAAAGGACTACAGAAATATGCAAGAAAACGGTCGTGAAAAAAAATGGCGACACGTTGCAAATGGAAAAAAATGCGCTTCTAGTCAAATGGCAAGATTTTTGCACTTTTGTTTCCAAGTCTCGACATAAAGATCAAAATTACATATTATTGTAAAAATATAAGCAGTGCTACGGAAATAAAAAGAAAAAAACGGAAAAACGAAGTCATCCTTCAGCTGTGAGATCCATATTATTATATTTTGTCAAAACCCCTCCTTGCAAAAGCTGCGTGTGGTGCTTCGATCGCACGTGTTACGCGGTGTGTGTACCCTGGTGAAGGATACCGGTACACAGGTCGGAAACGTAACATATACCGGGTACCTGGTAGGGAGGTAACATAACTAATGTAAGCATATATACCAGTGTCCCCGGCGGTCCAATAGTAAGCCGCGTAACTATTGAGGTCGAGGTCGTAGTTCGAATGTCACAAGGGACTCTTGCTTACAAGCCGACAGGCCGCAAGCGCGAGAGCGCGAGTTGGCGAAATTCGATGCAAATCGACGAGCATCAAAAGCTGAAAAGTGATAATGCTGAACCCTATGCGCCATGAAAATGTAGGCAATTACAGGGGGAAGAAAAGGGAAGACACCTGTCACCACGGCCTGCTGTCCAGAAGGTTGCTGAGGGGAAAAACCTCTCACGAGTTGAGCTGGAGAGAAATGATTATAAATAATGGTTATCAATCTACATATATAGTAGGGGGGGTACACACCCCGTAACACACGCGATGGAAGTATCACACATCATGGGAAGGTTGGCATTTAGTTTATGTTGCAGAAGAGAAGTGTGATACACAAGATAAAGAATGCGAAAAAAAAAGTTTCTATTTCTCGCGAATCCAAAATTGCACCAACCTGTTCATTTGGCACCCTGCAAATAGTTAACGTGTCGCTAAAAACGACTTAGACGAGTGAGTGCTCACCAAACAAGCTTCTGAGCGTATGGCGGCGACCAGTCTTTCTGCCCATCCTCCCAGACTGAACCCTTCTGCTAAAAAATCTGCGGGAGAAAGTGCGAGAGAGGGTGGGGGGGGGGCGGGAATGAGATAATAAGGGACAGGGGAGAGACAGGGGAGGGGAGGTGGGAGGAAATGAGGGAATGGGAACGAGAGGCGGCGGCGGGCGTCGACAGATAAACAATATCATGGGACTAGAGTAATTGCTTACACCGTTGCACCAAAAAAACATGGTACAACAACAACAACAACAACAACAAAAACCCTTCTCGTTCTGTGAGATCTGCACAAGCGACAGCGCGAACGACCGCGCGAGCGACCACGTTGACCACAATGGCCTGCCGCATGGTATTATTATCAATACAATGTAGTGTAGTGTAGTGTAGTGTAGTGCAGTGTAGTGCAGTGTAGTGCAGTGTAAACCGAACCTACGGTAGGAGGGTCATGTTGTTTTGGAACCTTCTTTTTCAATGGTTCGGGGTCACTCGCGTCAACGACCCCGCTGTTCCTTTGCGTTATGAACCCAACGGAACGGTTAGCTGCGCTGCGCCAAGCAAATGGCCTGGATACTTTTCGTCAGTGAGGCACAGCGTCACTCGTGCGAGTATGATAGCATGATACCAAGTAGCAGTAGTATGCTATTGATAGTATGACAGTGATACAGTATGATAGTATGATAGTATGATAGGGTATGATAGGGTATGATAGGGTATGATAGGGTATGATAGTATGATAGGGTATGATAGTATGATAGGGTATGATAGTATGATAGGGTATGATAGGGTATGATGTCCTACCGTAGTCTTCGTCGCCAGCGGATGCACCGAAAAATTCTGAGGCCCCTCACGTGATGACTTCCATACCTCACCCAAAGACCGTGTTCGACAAAACTGCAACCCGATGAGTAATTCTACGGCGCAGTACCCATGTCTGCGCGAAAAGTCACAAATCGCATTTCCACGAAATGTCGGTAGATCCTCAGTCAACCTTTTCCAACTCCCGAACTCACCCTATTAATATTGACATAGTCTACTTCCAAGTGTCCAAAATAAAAGCTCCCCATATCGGGAATGCAGTAGTGCTAAAAGCGACAAGGCGCCCAAATAAAATAAAATAAAAAATCCGCACGGCACCACACCGCACCGCACAGTAGGATGCTCCAAATGGAAAAACAGAGCAGCGGTTCGGTTCGGTTCGGTTCGGTTCGGTTCGGTTCGGTTCGGTTCGGTTCGGTTCGGTTCGGTTCGGTTCGGTTCGGTTCGGTTCGGTTCGGTTCGGTTCGGTTCGGTTCGGTTCGGTTCGGTTCGGTTCGGTTCGGTTCGGTTCGGTTCGGTTCGGTTCGGTTCGGTTCGGTTCGGTTCGGTTCGGTTCGGTTCGGTTCGGTTCGGTTCGGTTCGGTTCGGTTATGCCCCTTGAAAAGCTTTGGATAGCCCCGTCAGCAACAAGTTATCGGCCAACACGTGCTACCCCTATTGAGGCAAGGCCACCCCCACCTTCCGCTTGTCTAACCGCCTGATCTCGCAGCTCTTGCGGCGCCCGCATGAGCGCTTCCCCCCGCAAAGGACCCTCGAAAAGAGAACCCAGGCTTCCTGCGTACGGAGCGACCCACCTTCGTCGCTCTACCCACAGCCCCAGACTGAACAAAAAAACAAACGAAATGAAACAGCACGAAACGAACCGGAACAAAAGAAACCAAACGAAACCAAACGAAACGAACCGGAACAAAGCGAAACGGCACAAAACGACACGAAACGACACGAAACGAAACGAAACGAAACGAAACGAAACGAAACGAAACGAAACGAAACGAAACGAAACGACACAACACGATACGAAGCGCAGCGAGGTGAATCCATTGAAAATGGAACCGAACGTAAACGAAATAAAATTAAACGACGTGCAAAAACGAAACGAAGGGGCAGTTTCAAAACATGTATGACTGGCGGGGAACTGCCCTGTATATTGTCGATCCCATTCTTCAATCGAAAATAGCAGGGAGGTTTCACAAGTCAGGTAAAACTCCGCGGGTCGGGTCGGGTCGGGTCGGGTCGGATCAGAGGTCGGGTCAGCACCCGATCCGACCCGTAAGATTTCAACCACTTTCTGATCAGACCCGAGCGCCCCGACCGGTGAGATCTCTAAACCTCCTGACCCGACCCGACCCTACCCGACCCGTCTGATGCCGCAAACCTCCTGACCCGATCCGTGTGATATCTCAAACCTCCTGACCCGATCCGGGCCGACCCGTGAGGATTTGAAAGCCTCCTGACCCGACCCGCTAACCCGACTCGCGGGTCAGTTCATGACCGTCAAAACCCCAAAAATCCAAGGTGTAGCTCCAAAATATGTACGACTGGCGGGGCACTGCCCTGTATATTTGCGACCCCATGCTTCGCAGGTTTGAAGGAAGTGGCCGTGATTACTTCCGAGCTTGTTTACAAGATAAAAGGGGACACGCAGGGCGTGTACTGTGTGCCGACGGAGACTACAAAAGCCGTCGATGACTTTGTCATGCTGGAGCGTTGTCGACGAGAAAGGGCTCGAGAGGCGTCGTACATGTACTCTGGCGATTTGTATTACTCCATCGCTCCAGCCCTTGAAGTACAGGGTCGTTGTTCAGTAGGTTGTCACCCAGCCAAAACGATACCGGTGTTGCGTTTCGTGAAAAGCAAACTGTCGCGTTTCTTGGATGTACGTGAGAACACATGCTATAATAGCAGCGTCTACTGGCAGACCCAGTCAGAAGATAGCTGCCGCCAGGAGATTACTATAATACTACCAGCACATACTGTTCCAGTGCCCAGCCCCGTCAATTTGACATGTATTGTAAGGGTACGTACCCGGGTACGTACCCGTGCCCAAACTTAGGTACGGACCTCGATACCTTCCCTGAAGCTTAGGTACGATAGGTACATCTAACACTTACCCTGGTATAGGTAAAGCCATCAACGAAATACCCGGCTTTAGGTACGAGCTTGGGGACAACCTCAATACCTTACATAAGTTTTGCGTACGTTAGGTAGCAACCCTGATACCTAACCTACGTGCTAGGTACGTTTGGAACGGATCTGGATACCTTACCTAAGTTTTGGGTACGATAGGTTACCCGGGTATAGGTATTCCCGTCGACGAAATACCCGGGTTTAGGTACGAGCCTGGGGACCTCAGTACCTTACCAAAGTTTTAGGTACGTTAAGTACGACTCCCGATACCTTACCGAAGTGTTGGGTACGTTAGGTTCGGGCGTCAGTTCGTTACCGAAGTCTTAGGTATGTTAGGTACGACCTCAAAAAAAATGCCCGGGTATAGGTATACCTTACCTAACATACCCTTGCAAAATTTCGTATTCCGCAAACACCCCAACATTTCGCAAACATCGTAATATTATTTTCGCCTCACCTTGTTTTAGCCACCCTTGCTCGGTCTTCTGGAGACACTGCATGCCCCGCCTCGGAGAGCAACACCCCCGAGATCATGAACATGACCATCGGGAAGTCTGTGAAGTAGTCCGGTATTGCTTCGTTGTACTACAAAAATGAGAAAACAAAAACAAAAACAAAAACGACGACGACGACGCGACGACAGCAACAAGAACGGAGACAGTGTTAGCAACGGCACCAGCAACATTAAACGCGAGCAACAGTTAAAAACAACAGGAGCAGCACGAGTGGGAGCAGGAACAGAAACAAGCACAACAAAAACGGTACCACCAAAAGCAAGACCGTGGGGTCACGAGCGGGGCCTCCCTTGCCGCGGGTGGGGGTCACTCCCGCGAGTGACCCCCCATTTTCCTTTGCGGTGTTAATCTTCTTCATCTTCCGTGCTCTTTTTTGTTTGCCATATGAACCCGCCATGGAATGAACAGCTTAAGCTACGCCAAAAACAAATCGCCTACGAGTACGGTCTTTTTTTTCGTTGGCGTACAGAAGAGTCACTGGGGCGAGTGTCTCAAACCCAGTGGTGAAAAAAGGGTGTACCCCTCCCCCTACCGTACCCATCCCGCCTTCTACGATACTTCCACGATAGTTCTACGATAGTTCTACGATAGTTCTACCATAGTTCTACGATAGGTGTACTAATAGCACTGTTTGGCTGAAACGGTTTCTGAATGACAGTGCTCCTTAACACGACATCGTCGGGTTTTCCTTCTCCTGTCACATGTTCTCTTTTCAATAGCTAGGTCATTGATCCATTCATTACGTTGTTCATCGGGTGTTGCACTTTTCGTTTTCCTCAAAATCAGTTTTTGGGCGGGGAATACAGCTCATCATATTATTAATAAGATCCTCAGAAAAAAAAGGGTCAACTATCGTACCAGGTAGCACGCATATCGGGACACATAGTCGCAACAACCACGACAACAAAGGGCAAAAAGGGCAACAACGACGAGACGCGGGCTGCCATAAAGGTACTGCTGTAGGAGCACCTCTTTTTCGTCCGAAACTTTTTTTGAGTGTCGGGGCTGTTTTAAGCCAAAATCGTCGGAGCTTTTCGTTCACTTCTTGCAAAAGGTTTCGTTGTATACTGACAATAAATACGTAGACATGGGATTGTTCATCGGGGATTACTTTTGAGTCTACTCTGTTAACAAACCAGTTTTTGGGTGAGGTACACCAACCATTGCTTGATCGAAGCCACCACCCTCAGAAGGCAAAAACAATGGTTGGTGCACCTGTACCTTGGCATGCGTCACGACAACGACTACTGACAACAACGACGACAAAGGACAAAAATGACGACAGCAACAAAAGGAGGATAATAATCAGGGGGAACAAGACAAAAAGGAGCCGCAGAGTGCGGCGATGCTTGTATTGCTGCGCGTTTTCCTTAGACGCTTGGGTCAGATCGCACTCGTCGCTTGCTTCGTCGATAAAGACGGGGTCCAATAGGGTTCAGATGAATACCCAAATACTTTTGTTTCCCAAATATGGTGAAAGAGTCCGGTATCGCTTCGTTTCACCATAAAACAAAAACAACAACCGCAACCGCGGGTAGGGAGTTAATGTCGAAACACACTTGAAAAAAATCCGAAAGTGAACAAAAAAATACATATATCAAAACATTATTTTCAAAATATGAAAGGAAAACAACAAGCAACAAGTTTAAAAAAAACTAAAAAAAAAAAAAAAAAAAAAAATGAAAAAAAGAAACAACAACGGCAGGGCAGGACAGGGCATGGCAGGGCCGGGCAGGGCAGCAGCGAAAGTAGTTCGCCCCCACCCACCTCCCCCACCGCCGTGTCTGCGAACAGTCTTTACCTCCAAAGCTAACGAAATAGCTCGAAGGGCCCCAAGCGATACCCATTCCTCCGCGTGAGCCCCCTTTAGTCCCCCCTCCGCAGCACACAGAACACTGTCCACAAAAGGCGCCATTGGGAGGTGAAAGGGGAGGGGGGGTCAAATCACGCCATGGGAGGGCGTCAAACCACGCCATGGAAGGGGACCGGGGTTTCGAATCAAACCAGGGGGGAGCGGGGGGGGGGGGGCATATCGAGGGGCGGCGGCTTTGCTACGGAAAACGAGAGAGAACGTTACGAAGGACACCAGTTGTGGTGGACACGAGGCCTACTAATAGTATCAAAATAAAAAAAATGTAATTCCTGCGATATTGGGGTGTTATACTTCCAAACAACCTTTTTGAGGCTTTCGAGGGAAAAATGGAGGGAAAAATCGACGAACGAAAACGACAACTACAGCATCGACTTCACGGAGCAAAGCGGGCTGCTGGCATAGGGGCTATTTACCCTACCTTCCGAACCACAATCCAAGGAGTTCCACGCCGCGCATGTAGCACAGCATGGACTATCGCACACCACGCGCTTACACGATGAAAATACCGCATCGCTCACTTTTTTATCGCTAGGCATGGACTCCAAAGGGTTAACGCCTTGACAACTGGCAACTCTTTTTTTAACGAATGTACTTGAAGTTAGTATAGGGAGGGATTTCGGGGCTTTACAGCGCTTAAGGAGTCCCAAAATTCAGACAAAAAAAGTCGAAAAGTGCTACCTCTAATGCATGATAGCATGCCGCCAAGATCCTGTTCCAACTGTAATTACCTGCCATCAACAATAACTATCTTGAGACCCTCGATACAACGATGAAACCAATCACACCTCGGACAGATTACCATCTAGATCATACAGATCATATGATATAGAGCATACATATCATCTACAGTACATCCAACCCTGGGGAAATTTGTTAGATCATCCGGATCGTACCGTTCCCACCCGATACCATAAGATAGACCATACAGATTTTCCCCGGAAGACCTACATCATGGAGTGGGGATCGGTCATGTGTTCAACGGTTTCAACCCGGTTCCCTTCGTTACTTCCAAAGGGATTAATCCGTTTAGCACCGTTTTTAGCACCGCACTCCAGACATTGGGACGAAACACTTGGAGTTAGACTACCATCATCTTGGGACTTGGAAATGAGTTAACAGGTATCCCATGGAACCATAAGTAGTCGTATACCTCAAAACTCTAGCTGCCTCCGCCGCCGGACATATGTCGTTGCTCGGACAGTACGGGCTTATCGGTACGATCCTCGGTCTCTCCTGGAAAAGCAGACACAGAGGAGGCATTCACAGGGCGGGGAACGGGGTCAAACGACACACCGCCAAGGGACCCATCCGGAGGGGGGGGGGGGGGGTACTCATTTAACGCATAGCCGTAGTCGCATGACCATATATCCTCGCATCTCTAGATAGTCGCATGACCATATATTCTCGCATCTCTATAATGCCGGGACGGAGCCCGTCGGGTTATCACCGACCAGGCAAACATCGCGTGCACCAAGCCACCAAGCGCGAAGCGATTCGCATGAAGGGTGAGCTGCATCCTACTGAGAACCACCTGAAAGGCGGACTTCCGCACCTTGTGCGTCCCTTCTTGCATATCAATTACAGTTTTGAAAAAAAGAGGAAAAAAAAAGGTATGGCCACTGCCGGCGGGGGGGTCCCGGCACGTTCGCCTGGCACCCATATATTGCTATGTAGGCCATTGCGGACTTTTGGGCACGGTCCTTTGGTCGCTCTTGTCAACAGACAACAAAATTTTCGACGGACAAAGTGAGGTGGGGGAAGGGGAGGGAGCACAAAAAAAAAACTGATGCCGGTACCGCGTGTTTACGCAACACTACGCATCCTACACCAACACCGACCTTCAAGAATCACGCCAACGCCCAGTCCAACACCAACATCAAGTTTCACGCCACCGCAATCACTAACACGCACACCCATACTAATACCCGCATCCACACCACAACCAACACCAACTGCTATGTCAACACCCAGCCCCACAGCAATACTAAGACCAACATCAAAGCCAGCACCTATGCGAACATCAACGCCATTTCTAGTATCAACACCAACATAACCAATACCAGAACCGCCAACATTCCTCCCAACACCAACACAAACACCAACACCGACAACAACACCAACAACATCAACGCCAGCACTATAACACAAACACCAACGCCAGCACCACCACCATCAACACCGACACTAATACCAACACCATCAACACAAACATCAACAACATCATCAACATCAACATCATCAACACCAACACCATCACCAACCCCAACACCATCGCCGACAGCACCAAGAACAACATCAACGCCAGCACTAACACCAACACCAACGCCAGCACCACCACCATCAATACCGACAGCAACACAAACATTACCACCATCACCACACAACCACCAACACCAACAAAACTACCACCAACACCAACACCAAAACCGACAGCACCAAGAACAACAGCAACGCCAGCACTAACACCAACGCCAACACCAACGTCAGCATCTACACCACTACCACCAACATCAACACCAACACCAACAAAACCATCACCATCACCAACACCACCGATATCAACACCAACACCAAAAATACCAACACCAACAAAACCATCACCAACACCACCGATATCAACACCAACACCAACAACACCATCACCAACACTATCAACACCCACAACCCCAACAACACGACCAACAACCGCACGTCCCCCACCCCTCCACACCACCACACATACTGAACGCCAGCATAAATTAGAACGCGATACACAATTGCGAGCGAATGCCGAGGTTCTAATGCACACCTAACGAAAAAAATAGTGACCCGGCGGTTACGACGACCGCCGCCCGTTCACGCAAGTTCACGACAGTTGCAACTAATCACACATGGGACAAATCACGATCTAGATCGTCAAAATACAATATATGTCCATATGATATGTGTTGCAGTATGTCTTGCAGGATCTGTGTAGCACATACCCAACCCGTGAAATATGGCCATGTAGATCGTATACACGGCTCCAACCTTGCAACGTGATATAAATCCAATATCTGTCAATATGATACGTCTTGCAGGATCTGTGCAGCACATACCAAACCCGTGAAATATGGTGATACATAATGTACATACGCCTCCCATCCAACTAGATACAAATCAAATAGCTGCCCATACTATATGGCTTGCAGGATCTGTGCAGCGCACACGCATCCCGTGATATATGGTCATGCAGATCGTACATACGCCTCCCATCCGGCAACGCGATACAAATCAATTATCTGTCTACATGATATTGTCCACGTCTTGAGATCTATGCAGCACATACCCAACACGTGAATCATGGCCAGATCATGCGCATCGCACGAATTCCACCCGGAAACCTGATCTATAGGCTACGCAGATCCTACAAATCACAAATCAGGGATCTGTCTGCCGCGAATGACCGACATCACGAACGGGAATCTGATGTGTTCAGTGTGGGCAAATAACAAAAGCTAAAGATGTATTTTTCCCACACGCTGGAGGATGACAAAAAAAAGTAAACTCACGAGGACAGTTAGCAAAGTCTTGATGACGTCCATTCTTGACAGCAACCTCCGGTGCGTCTGTTTCAGCTGACCCACGAATCCAAGCAGCTCCAAACAGGCATATCTGTCCCAAGAAAAACAAAAAACACCAATAAAAACAGTATCGTTCGAGCGTTCAAGACGCGACTTAGATATATACCAAATGAAAAGAAAGACGAGTTTCGACGAAGTCTTCGATCTCACAGCTGTAGCGTATTTTAACATATTCTATAATATACAACGACGTGTGACCAAACCATGGAGCGGCAGCAAAAACGTTATCGTGTCGACCTCAGCATCGGAGTATCGACACTTGAAATCCTCGACATGAGATTCCTTGGGCTTTCTTCGAGGATCGGCTTCGGCGCCCCTCGCCCTTCTTTATGCGATGCCCCCCTCGCCTTGAACACGTACGTGAGCAGAGACAAGCGAGAAGTAGGTACGATCTTGTCTCGAGCAGCTTTTCTTTGGATCTTGACGGTAGTGAGAGATTGTACAAAAAAAACATGGTGTTACTTTTCGACATTGGCATCCCAAAACAAAGGATTTTTTTTGGCAAAAATATCAAGAGTGAACTTTTTGAAGTTCGGTACATGGCAAAAGCACCCGAGAGCATGATTAAAACGAGGCCGTGACACGAGTACAGCCTCAGAAACAAGCTACACCCAGTCCAAGTGGCTGCACCTCGAGTTCGCGCGATGCACAAGAACTAGCACATATACCAGCACGAGCACATCTATAATGGACGTTACGAGCACATATACGAGTGCGAACACATTCACGAGTTTTACTAAATCGTTTTAAACACGCCAGCTGTGAGTTCGATAAATTTAGGGTCGATACTCATCTTTGCAAGCTGCGTGATACACCGGCCGCTCGTTTTACGGATTTTCGTACGAGTTCAAGTATGTACGAGTGCGAGTGCACACGCTCTGCGACAGTTGGGTCCACTGTGCAGCACTGCTGTGCCGGTACGACGTAATATACGAGTATGCCAGGTACTCGTTTAGCAGAGTTACGTTTAATATATTGGTTCTGATCATCTTGACAAAAACTGGATACTGAGGTTTTGTTGTGAAAACATACTCTATTTTTACGTTGAGTTTGGGTGCATTTACGAGCAAGAAGAGCGGATGAGTATGAACGAAGTACGTACATATGATTGACATGAACACGACAAGGCATTAAGAAACAAGCTACACGCAGCAACTATGGCTGCACCCCGCGCACGAGCCCGAACAAGCTGTACGAGTACGAGTACACAGGACTATTGAACGTAGTGATGCTGTACGTAGCGGCTCACGACTTCATACCTGTACGTATTGTTGTGTACAACGATGCACGGCATACTCATGCATCCGTACACAACGGCAGCTTGCGCCGCTGGAGTAGTAACCGGGACCGCCGGTAGGGACAGCTCGCGCTATCGCTACCACGGGAACTGGAGGACACCCCATCTAGCGCTAGATTGCGAACGCAATTGAGTTAAATTGACACACGACGTGTGTGAAAATACGTGGAAGTGTGGTGAGTTTAAGCTTTATTTTTCTCCATCTACCGGAGGAGAAACAAAACTATACCTGGTATATACCTGGTACCTGTTACTTTTTAAACGCAGAGAGCCATTCTTAGGCAAGCTGTGTACCTCTTCGCGAACAACTCAGCTCGGACGCGTACAGAGGCAACGCGCAAATCGTCCAGTCGCGCATCCTCGGCACGACGTTCAGACGGTGACCTCCACCGATGCCATCACAGTTTGCGAGCAAAACCGCCCGCCGTCGCGATGTCTGCTGCCTGACGCCAACCTCCGAGCGTTTGTCGCAGTCGCGCTGGGCGCGCTCTGCGTGTATCTGAAAAGGGGTTCCCTTATTTTGGGGCCGAGGGAAATTAGACACTGCTTCGCCCTTAACCCCTTTACAACTGGAAACCCGTTTTTGGGGACGAATTACTTGGAAATAGTATGGGAAGGGGTTTGGGGGCTAAGTGGGTGACTCCTAAATGTCCCCGTAGTCGTGACTTGAGCATCGCCTACGTAGTCGTGATTGTCAGTTTCCGGGGTTTCCAAAGCACGTGCACCCAGGCGTACCTGAGGGCGGGATGCTCCTGACTTCCCAGAAATAGCGCAATTAAGTCGTCCAGTCGCTTGCCATCGGCAATCTTAGCATACATGCTCAGCAGGGTTTCCCTAATAGGGCAGTGACGACGGGGGGGGTAGGGTATTCTCAGGAGCGGAGGGCGGCGGAAAATCGAATTTAGGCTACCCAATCGCTTGCCATCCGTAATATCAGCGTAAATGCTCAGCAGTTTCTCTCATTCAGGCCTGACGATGAGGAGGGGGGAAAGGGCAGGGTTGATTTTCGCTGGGGATCGGTACAGAAAAAGCGAAAGTAAGTCATCTGGTCGCTTGCCGGACGCAATTTTAGCGTACATGGTCAGCAAGGCTTTATCAGTAAAAGACCTGACGATGGTGGGGGGAGGCGGGGGGGGTAGTCACTGTCATGCCTGGCTGTAGTCTGTAAGACCAGCCGTAGACCCTCGCAGCCCCGCAATACGGTGATGGAGCACGTCAGGCTTTTGTAGCACGGGTCAGGCAACTCTGCATGGCCCCCCAAAGCGAGCATAAATGGGGTTAGCACGGTGTGCTTCGTTGTGACGGTGGGGCGGTGCGGTGCGGTTCTGCGATATTTTGCAGAACCGCAACGCACGGTAGACTCAGCGAAAGGATTCGCGCCGGGCCGCACCGTGTAACAATTAAAAACCAGAGTCCGCACCGCACCGCACCGCACCGCACCGCACCGCACCGCACCGCACCGCACCGCACCGCACCGCACCGCACCGCACCCCACCGCACCGCACCGCACCGCACCGCACCGCACCGCACCGCACCGCACCGCACCGCACCGCACGAAAATGCAAGTAGACAACCCGCATCGAGGTTCGGTCCTACACCGTCAAAACCCTCCACAAGGCTATGCTGATCCAAGCAACACGCCAACAACAACTACAACTGTTTCAACTATGACGGATACCTCCGGTGCTGCTACTGCTTCAATCCGTCTTCCACATGCAGACAAATAATAATCTTCACACAATGCAACAACGCATACCTAGAAGCTGAGCTCCCAGGGTTAGGCCTTAGAGCAACGCTATTAGTCACGAGAGCATTGACAGGCTCTTCGTCTGCATAAAAAACTCCCTCCGAAAAATGAGCAGTAGATTTGCATCCTTATTGCTTTTCCCGCCTAATTTTATGCGTTTTGGTTGACAACGATCACTAAAAAAATGCGATTAAATACCATACTTGCCCCCATTTGTACGCGTTACGCTAGTCATTCTAACATTGGCCACGCATCCCCTTCGAGTCGGCGAACCGTGCATACTCGTGACAAATGAGGCACCCAGCTCCATTTTTTCCTTCTTCTTCTTTTTTTTATCCTCCGGACAGCTCCAACGTTTCGGCGCTCATTACGTGTCGTTTTCGATGTATTACGCTTATACGCCTTTACAACTGGAAACCCGTTTTGGGGACAAAATTACTTGGAATCAGTATAGGGAGGGGTTTTCGGGCTCTAAATTTGGGCTCTAAAGGGGTTGAGCAGTTTTTGCTTATAAAAGCCGATTCTTGTATGCCCTCAAAAACACCCAACCATGCCAAAAGAATCTACAATCAACTACCTGGTATGTCAAAACAATCGTTAGTACAATGGATAAAAGTCTCGTACCTAGACGCTGAACTCCACGGCTTTAGGGCAACGCTAATCGCCGCCAAAGCCTTAGCAGGCTCTTCGTCCGGATAAAACTCTCCCTCCATTGGTGCGCAGTCGCGAAGCTTCCGTATCTAAGAGGCGGGAGCATGGACGGGGGGGGGGGGGGGGGGCGGTCGTACTCATTGTTGCTTGCCTCAATCATTTGAATATTGACCAAGCATCCCTTTCGACACGGAGCACCGTTGCTACTCCTAATAGACACCTCCAAAATTTGGGCGCCCACTACGTTTCTTCGGTGTATTACGGGAGGGGGGGAAAGGGAGTGGCAAGAGCAGTGGAGGGGGGGGGGGGGGGGGAAGGGTTGCAAAATATTTTCGGGAATTGGGGAAGGGGGTCATTATTTGTGTCCACATCCCAGCGCCGGATGACAACAAACTAACATGGTTGGGTCGGATTGGTCACTACCTTCCACCAACGCATGAGCATGTTATTCATAGTACTCTGCTGCGCGAGCCGAAAAAAAAGGACAACAATGGACAACGGATAAGCCATCACTATTATTGCGAACTCTAGTTAATATTCGATTCCGAATGGACAACGGATAAGCCATCACTATTGCGAACTCTAGTTCATATTCGATTCCGAACGTTCTCAATGAAATAAACTCTCTACCACACGCCAGACTCTAGGCATTACCCCTCCCTGGCATCCCCAGACGCGTCCGGTTGTGGTCCCAGCAACATCTACGACACCTCCGAATACAAAAGCTGGGACCACAAACGCCTTCTAAAACTGCGTCCAGGGTTTTTGGGACGGACTGTTTCAGATATCGGACAAACTAATTCCCATTTAATGATATATACGCCCTGTACCTGGTATATACCTGGCATGTAGTATGTCTTCCAGCGTAGATCCATGATCTAGACTATATGTCAAAAGGATCTGCGGGGTCTATATGGTGTTGCCGAACGAGCCCTATGATCTGCAAACCTAGCACAGGTTTCCCGGGCTGGATCTGTACTGCACAGATCCTCCACAACATACCATACCAACAGAAATAGAATCTAGACGATCTCTATGATGTGCTTGATCTATAGGATCTAAATAGTGATCTGTCCGATAAACGCACGGAACTACTTGAGTTTTTTCAGTAGGGCGATTAGGCACCCCCCCAAAAAAACTACAGAATTGCATGCAAATTTCTAGGACAAACATCTTGGCATTTGTGCGGAACAATTTTTGCAGGATTGACCCATTTTGGGTGCTTCAGAGGGACCTATTCAAATATTCACATTCACCAATACAAGTGACAACATAGCACCATCCTTCACAGTAGCTGGAGACGAATTTGCTGTCGATCTCCAATGCAAGCAGTGCCTGCGAGATAACGCGCACAGCTTGCACAGCGCCGTGTGCAGCAAGCTCGCACCATGATAAGAACGCGTTTTAACACTTTGTTTCGTCGTTGTACAAAGGCGCAAAAGGGTTGACACTGCAATAATAATAACGTGGTTACGAAGTTGTATGCATGCGCTTCAGGAAGAAAATTGGAAAAATAGCCCCGATTTAATCCCCAAGAGACGTCAGAGAAAAAACAAAAAGACGAAAAAAATTCACGGCTACAGCGTCGATCCCACAAAACAAAGCGAGTCGGTGGCTTAGGCGGTAGACCTTACCACTTGATACTCGATCAAATGGTCGAGTCGCACTGTGTACGAGACGAAAGAGGTTGACCCTACACTGGTGGCTTGCGTTTGGTTGGGTCAGGGTTAGAGTTGTATACATGTATACAGTAGGGGTTTCCGAGTAAGGCGGTGGCGCGACAGAGCAATATGACGACGAGTTGCTCACAGGGCGGGACAGAACGGCCAGCTTTCTACCAATCAAACTTCGTTATTCCGCCAGCCATCTACCACCCAAATTCCTTCATTTTGGCGAGCATCCTAAACCGGCACCAGACAGACCGATTTACAACACCTTGCAGCACCACATACCACACGGGTACAGCAGCACCACAGCACTACATGCACGCAGACATCCACACCTGCGGCAGCTACGGGGGCTCTTCCCTGTCGCCAGCCTACTACTGCTAGTAAGAGCTTGCTAGGCTATGGGCGTGGGAGGATACCGCTATCGGAGGAGATCAGAGTCCGCGGTCATCTCTACCGGGATGGTTCTGGCGCAGCACCAGAGACTGCAGTACTCCGACAGAGTACGCGTAAGTTGAGGGAGAGCACATCGTGGGTTTGCACGGCGGCTGGCCAACAGCGCCAGAACAGTCGGGATACAGGAGAGGTTGAAGTCGGGGTTAGTTGAGCCAGCACGTGCATGTGGTGCCATGTTTGTTGTGTTCAGCTCAAATCTCGGCCTTACTGAACGTAGATAGCTGGCGCAACTGTAGCGTTGCAGTTGTTGCTGCTGCTGTTACTGCAGCTATAACCCAAGGAGACTTACGCCGTTGCTGCCGTAGGCATGACAGCAGCGCGCAAGGGTGTTGGCCTTGAACGACCTTGAACCAATTGCCGAGTTAATCTTTCTCGTTGGTATCTGTTCGACCTCTCAATCGGCTCTCTTGTCAGTTGACTCCGTGGCGCAACAGGCAGTCGTGGTCTTGACTGCGTTTCAATGCTTATTCAACTACATTACTACAGCAGTAGTAACAGCTACTCAAGCTACTCTGGGCCCCAATCCGACTGTCGACACCGATCAGCAGGTTGCCTCTCGATACAAAGCCGGCTGATGTATTTCATACAAATTCTATATTTCGCTGTAGCTGCAGTAGCTCCGGCGCTCGTACACAAGCAAACACACGCAAACGAGCACACGCACAAACTTGTCGCGAGGTCGTGCGTGAAGCGTTAGTATCGCGATGCGGGATCAACGAATGGCCTCGGTGAACAGGTGCCTGTTCTGGTACTACAGCAGTGTGTGTAGAAGTGTCATTGGTAGAGCTGACGGGTCACGTCGGGAGGATCCTTTCGGCCGAGAAGCCTTGCGGTCACAGCGTGCTGTCATTGTACACACATGCGAACATCTAGCTCGTCGCCGACAGATTTAGTGTAGACAACTGCTAGGACAAAACCTAAGATAGCTGTTGGCCACCGCCTTTGCAATGCTCGCGGAATAGGCACAAAAGGGCGTATCATGCGCGCGCAGGCGAGTCATACCGTACTGCAGACGTACTTGTGCTCTTCAACCAATTACACAATACAAACCATAAAAGCTCCATGGACCGAGGACGATGGCCTTCATTGTGCTGACCTGTAACTCGGTGCCAGGTACACGGAAGCTAGAGGGGAGGAAGCGGGCCCAGCAACACTTCTCGTAGGCAACCGTAGTCGCGGACCTAACACCAACTTCCCGTGACGTTTTCGTTCTATCCACGCTGCTATGCCATTGGTACGTGACACTCTTTCACTTGGGCATATTCACTAAAGAGTGTATCGCTGGGTTGTTTCCGCGCAACGGACGTGCGTTCGCTGACTACGTGTGCAGAACGTCTGATGCAGATGAAAGGTTCACGCGCTGATGGTAGAAATATTTGCACGCTTTGTTGTTGCCTGTGTTCTCGCCCCGCGGCTTATCGTGAGGCAAATGCATGTAATAGCAGTATCCGCGAACACGGAGACCAGCAACACTTCCCGGCCATTTTTGCCCGTCAAATTATATCCCATTCTAAGCGTTGCAGGTCCGCCGCTTGGCGAATAAGGACGGGTCGTCATGTGTTTCCCGGTTATCTGTTCAGGATGCGAGCCCCTGCACGCGGACCAGAGCAATCACACCGGATATTGGCTTCGGCATGCGATGCGGGCTGTGACAAGGCCTAGTATCATAGCCGGTCGCCCCGGTGGCATGTCAGGTTATCCTCGGGCCTGGTATAGGTCAGTTTCGTGAGTGCGAGTCCCCGAGAGTGCATACTCGATTAAATACGTAGGGACTTTGTCTTCAGCACAAATTGGCTTGCGGAAAGCGCGAGAGCCTGAGCTAGCAACACTCGGTGAAAAATCGACGAGCAGTGGGATCATTGAACCCTATGCGCGTTATTTTTTATAATTGAAGCCAAGAACCGGGGGGAAGAAGAGACGACACGTGTGACCCCGGCTTGTCCAGAAGCTAGCAGGTGAGAGGGTGAAAAAAAAAAAACATGTCACGGAGAGGGTGGGGTAAATGAAGGGCTTGTTGGCGGCTTAACGGTGCGCAAGCAATGCCACGTTACCGTGTTTTATTGCTGTGGTCTGGTTGACGATACGGAGGAGAATCTGAGCTGCTTTCGAGCTCCGTGACGTACATCGGTGCGTGTACGCTACACCGTGTATGTGCATAAACTACAGAGAACCTCTAGGCAGGCCTGACGAAATGTTCCTGCGCCTCCGTCGGGCAAACTCTATGCGGGCATCAAACACTAACAAGCATATCTCCAATAGTTCAACAGAGTGTCGAATAATGACTGATGCTGACGAAGGCAGGAAGTCAAATCGCGAGGCCAATGAGGATCAAGGCAGGCGATACCGTAACAACATTTACCCCGACCGCCGTCCGAAAGGGCCGGTTGGCCCAAGCTGCCCGCGGAATGACCGTGAGGGAGCAAGCATCGTTGTGTTGAGATGTGATTTTTTTTTAGTGCTGAAATGGAAAGATTGCTTTCGAGGCGTGTACACCCCAACGCCGCACGAGCAGATACACGGAGGAGACCCCAGAGGCCATCCGTCCAAGACTTTCTTGACCAAGGCAGAGAAGGATGCTTCCGACAAGGCCCTGCTTCCACTCTTTGTTGCGAATATCTAGTCGTAGGAAAAATGTTACCCTTCTCAAGCTTCCGGCTTCGGTTCGCTCTCGTTACGCTGTAGCTTTGTTTTCTCAACGAAAAGGAAAACGAGACTAGCAAGGGCTAACAAAAGGCGTTTCTTATGGGATTGCTATGGCGATGTGGCACTGGCCAGACACTCAGTGCCCAGTGGTAGCACCGAGTGTACGGGGAGGCCAGGGTTGGTCTGACTAGAACGAACTCGTAGGGGATTGTATTATTGGGAGAAGCAGCGCGGTATCGATGCGTTATATGTTTCTTGAGTAAAAATGTTCCCTGTTTAAGATTAGCATTTCACGAGCGGTGGTGTCGGAAGCCTCACGATCTAGTCGTAGATACACTGTACGTGAGAGTGAGCTGAACACCCCAACCCTTGACAGGATCGAGTTAAGGATGCGATAGCAATGCCTACTGTTTCATGTCCAGTCCGACGTGCAGGATTCTGCGGGCATTAGTTGAACCTACATGAGCGTACGAGCGGGACTAGCACCTCCCACTCACTCTGTATCACTCACTGCAGCACTCGAGACTTACCAGTTGGACTCACGCTGGATGGTTGGTAAGTGAAAGCTCTGTAAATAAAACTTGGGCCGACACTTCAGGGGAATAAAACCCTGTTAGGCTCGCACTTATGTCGCAAGAAGGGGCGCTGATGGGTATACCGATGGGTTATACCATGCTCACAGGGTAGAAGTGCGCCGCTTGTTTTTTTAAGGCTCTTCGCTTGAGGAGCCTGCCTTATACCCCTTAACCCGTCTTAACCCATACCTGATTCTGATGGAAGCTGAAAGCGCGACCCGCTGAACCAAAACCCGTGGCCTAGGTATTGAAAAAAGTAGAATGCTCCGCAAGAGTATGCTTCTAACGGTTATGGCTTAAGGGGCTCCGTCATTCAGAAAATAGTTTAGCCAGAAAGTGGTGTACATTTTTTAGCTCCATCGTAGCACGAGTCGAGGGATACACGTACAACACGAGGCTGTCTTATTCAATTCCAATAAGCAGGGTGTCGCCATACCCAGATCAACCGAGACGGTTAACTTGTACTGAGAATATAATGGGTAGCGTCTGCTGGCTAAAACAAGTGTATTCATGTTGGGGTTATTATATCTTATTCGTAGTGCTCTTCTTGCTCGCGGACGTTACTCACACATAAGCAAGTTACGACCATTGGCGGGCTCATTGGACGCTGACACGAACTCGAAAAGATAACTAAAGATCCTAAGCTAGCAGGTAGGTATGGCACAAGGCGAGCAATCCAAATTTGGCGCCAACGCACCCCTCGTCGACCCTGCCAGGCCTACCTTCGCTCCAGGGAAGAGTACCATCAAATCCTCAAACATGAGCTACATGAAATTTATTTTTGAACCGTGTTTCCATTGCTTACCTCAAACATGAGCTACTGGAATCAATTTTTTTAAGCGTGTTTCGATCGCTTGAGGGAGAATATGGCTATGGATGATGTAGACGCTGTACGCTTGTATCCAATGCGAAAACACATTCTTAGATAGGAGTTGATTTCCAAGAGATGAGGTCGCATTTCAAACCAGCTGCAGAAACGATCTCCCACGCCTGAGTGGACGGTGACCCCGAAAAAAAAGGAAGAGGCGAAATATGCGGGTTTCCTAAGTTTTTCGCAAGCATTGCCTGCGTAATTAAACTTCCCAAAACCTGTCCGGCCATGATCGAAATTCGCCCAATATCGCCGCCTTACTGGGCGAAGCCGCCTTATTCATTCCAGGTTATGAGTGCAATTCCCCAGTGACGCCAAGCCATGTTGACCGCCTTATATCGGGGTACCGCCTTAGGGGGTGTCTTAACTCCCCCCAAAAGGCATTGGGACGCTGGAACCTCCAAAGACAACCAATTTTGCTTGCTGTTGATTGGTTATCAAATCGAATAGATTCCTCCCGTTCCCACCCTGACCGTAACTTCTGGAAGAGGAAGAGTATGTCACAGAGTAGTTTTTCTTGTGCAGCAAAACCGAACCGCCCACTTGGAACGAGATTTATGGCAACTGATTGGTGCTGGAAGTGGTTCGTCATAGGTTTGATTGAGGCCCACGATGGGTATAGGTGCGCATGGGATGACTTAGGACTCACTGGGTGAAGCGTATGTGGACGCCGTAGGGCTCGCCCGCGGCAGGATCCAGGTGATACCGCCATGGCCTGACCAGGAGGCTCACGAGGCACAAAGCTGGGTCGCGAACGAGGCTCTGGCGGTATATATTCCGGCAAAGGTGCGGCACCGATATTTGCAGAAGTTTTTCAGTAGCCTTCGTCGAGGCACGAGGGCAATATCGCAACTTCAAGATATGTCCCGACGGTGCCACTTGGATGGCTAGCACCGTCGTCTGTGAGGCTTGCCTTGAGATATATTTGCGTGTGAAGTCGTTCCCTGTGTCCGGAGCAATCGCTGACCTCGTGACGGTACCTCTGCCCTAGAGTCGCGCTGCACGGTCCCGCCGCAAAAGTTAGTTGCGCTATTATCTGTTCGGATTGCTTGCCCAGATTTCACCAGTTTCTCACATCGGGCACAAACAGGTTGGAATGCCGAATGGAACGAACGAATGCAAACAGCCTCGTTCCATTCCAACCGTGTCGACAAGATCGAAATAAGTTAAGACATACTGCGGCACCCCTAGAGTAATTTTTCTTGGAGATTTCGTAGTAACCCCTACATGTTATTCTTGAAGTTTCACAGCAGTAACTCCTAAATATAACGCCTCCGCTTATTTGTTGGAAACCTCGATTTATAGATAAACCGCTCAAGGGGATGATAGTGATCCATCCCCTATCGCAAGTTTTAATCGTAGTGATTCACGGGCGCGGTCCTCCTAACTTTTAGAGCTGTCGGCACGTTTAGTCCCACACTCCCGAGTTAGAGCAGGGCAAATTTATAAGTTGGAAAAAGGCCCACTAGATATTAGTCCGACTAATAGTTAGTCGCTTCCCGAAAGTGCCGACTACCCGACTTGTTTGGTTTCCATATTTGTTGGGAGGATTGTTTAATACAGTGTGAATTTTGTTTTCATTTTTGGGCGCCTGGGGGCCCCCCCCCCCCCCCCGCTCGCTTCAATCGCCTGGTTAAAGTCGGCGAGTCGGCTCGCCATCAGCTGGCTTCGCCAGCCGACTTGCCGATTGAAGTCGCTTAGTCTGCTAACGCCACCTACCACCTACACCTAACAACTAACACCTACCTGGTACTTATTAATACCAGGTAGTAGTCAAATAGTCGTGAAAACCTGCCGACTCACAGCTCTTACCAAGATAGCGGTGTGATACAAGCACCAGCGGAGGTCGCTCGGTGGAGACGGTTGAAAAGTGCCGGTTGCCCGCTATAGTGCTTGCGCACACGCTTGGCAAAGGAGGGAGTCATCAGTATTATTAGTGTCAGTATGAAATGGTCAGTATGCGGGGAGTAGTGCCGGCGGCCGCTATAATGCCGGCGATGCCGTCGGCACACACCGGCACTATAGACGGACCACCACCTTCCTGTATGATACATTCAAAATTGTCACCTGATCCCATAGCACATCAGCAGTAGCACGACGACCAAGACCTCGATCCACCTTGCCCCCGAAATCTGCGAGAGCTGCCATGGATCAAACCAGCCGCCGAAGGATACCAAACACGGGAGGAGGCGACGCTCGGCAGAAGAAAGCGCACGCAACGTGCACGAAATTCCAGCTATCTTTGTCCTCGTCCAGCACAAGCGATGAGAGAGGGCTTTGCCCCGCCTCCCGAGCACTCAACGCTTGCCCGCTGCGACGCCCTTGATCAGAGAAAAGCACGAACAAAAACAACAGCGTTTGTGTTTCGTTACTGGAATGTGTCAGTAAGCCGCGCCTTATTTCCACCGGGGATGGCAGCCAAGCCAGACCACCTGCTACGTTTTTCCTTTATCTCTCCTTCAGTAAAACCCCGGTTCCGCTTGCACACGTGCGACACCAACCAGGCAAAGCAAACCGCTGCTTGGATGGACAAGCTAGCCGATGTTTTTGGCACCACCGCAGAAACAAACAGCTCCACCGTAGCCAAGGTTTCCACACCAATAGAATCAAATTATGAATTTGGGGAATATCTGTTTTATCCCCACCAAATATTTTTGTACCTCGGGTATTTTTTTTTCCAAACTTCGTCGCGCCCACCTCCTCCCACAACGTTTCCAAGCCATCTTCTGAGCCTCAACTACACGAAGCTATTTTCAAGTAACTCAAACTCCCCACCACTACTATGTCTGGACAAGGAGGATGCAAGATCTGGGCGGACTGCAGCTGCGGTAAGCTTTGGCAACGCTGGAGCGGCGGCAGCAACCGCTAGCTCGAGTCAACCGATCGTATAGTCAGAGATCTGAATACGAAACTCGATCATCTCAGCAAATATTTGCTATACTTTGGATTTAAATATAATGATATTTAGTATATAATAATGTCATTGATGAGTTTCTTATAGTCCCGTCTTGATTTTGTATTCTGATGGAAACATCGTTTACATTGGCAACTTGCAACGTGATGTTTGCCTGTTGCGGATGTACTCACAGCTGTATCCCAGACAAGCTTCGCGCTCGCGCTCCGGCTCCCCTTCCCCCCAGGTTCACCCGAGCTCGGTAAACTCTCCCGGGGCATGACCCTGCTCATGCCAGGGGAGTTGGGGGGTTGTGTAGCTTGAGATCGAACCACAAACCTCGATGATCCCGGCAAAATTTGGCTATTATTTTGGATTTAAATATAAGGACCTATTTATATATTATTACTGATAACACGGCGCTTATATTTACGTATTGTTTGGTACCTTTTTTTCTGTTTCGGGCGATATCATCTTGGGATGTTGATGTTTGCGAACGCCGGCCCAGCTACAAGTAATCCCGGACAAGCTTCGCGCTCCCCCGCCCTACCCCCCAACCCTCAAGGGCTTATCCGAACACGTCAGACTCTTCCGGGGCGTGACGATCCTGCTCATGTCGGGGGGGAAGGGAATGGAGTATCACGGAGGCGTCCCGATTAGGCCGTTGTTGAAGTTTCGCTAATAGCGTGTTATGACGCACCAGCCCCAACGATAAAGATTTGTATGTGCTGGTACTAACTGTACTGCTGTGTTGCGATGTCCGAAAATTTAGTGACCGGTTGAATATTGTACGTCTCTCTTTTCTTTACATTATAAATCGGTTTTGGCTGCCCACAACGTCATCAGAACACCCAGTGCTTATCGCGGTTCATCCAAAGATAGAGAGATGCCAGGTACCGCGGGTACCTCTTGGGTACCTGATTGGGTACCTGATATGAATGATGTGGTCAAAGACTGCTGTGAAACAGACAGAGGAACGACAAACAACTAATCGCAAGCACACGAGAGGAAAGCAAATGAATGGAAGATGAGTGCCAGCGTACGGGTATCGGGTCCGAAGTGCACAGCCATAACCAACCCAGCGTAGAAAAGAAACTGCATGCAGCAGCAGTAAGCAGCTGTAGTGTTGTAGTATTAAAAGTCGTACCTGGTATCGTATGCTAATAAAGCGTCAGCATAGCGGGGCCATATCTTTCTTTATAATGCACTTCGCAGAATAAAAAACACAACAAAACGAGAAACAAGCGGAAGGACTCCTGGATTGGGACATCAAATATATGCGAAAAGACGCAATTAGGCAAGACGAAACAAATGAACCCTCTCTCTCGATGTCCTCTCTCATGTGCCTTGTAGACTTTCGACGATTGAGTGTGCTTTTTCATCACTTATCATCGCGAAGAAGGAAGGAAAGGAGTTGCAGATAAGAGAATGTCATCATGAGGAGAATTTTGCCGAGCAAAAAAAGGAACTACTCGTACTCGTAGGTACAACAGAGGGGAAGCTCGAGCAGCACGGTTTTCCAGCTCTGTCTGGTTACTACCTGAATGAGCATGTGCTGACAGCAACTGCCACCTCCTTCGTTTTCCCGTCGACAACGGCCTCCGATTTCAGGGGTGCCCCTGCCGTCAGGGGAAATGATCGCAAAATTTGCGAAAAACAAGCCGAGCAGCGAAAGAAAACCAAATCTCGAAGAATCGCGTTCAAAATCGGGGGCAGCAACTGCAAGCAGCAATTGATTGGATAGCTCAGCAGTTACGGTTTCCACGCTAAGTCATGTACTGCTTGTACAGGTTGCGACGTTGAGCTCTGCTGTGGGAGTGATAATATTTTCGAACTTGCTCTCATCGTACATATATACGCGGAACCCACCCCTCCCGCCCCCTCCGCCCTTTCGACTCTCTTAAGCTGGCGCTGCCATTTTGGTTGAGATGCGTTGCTGGGTTTTGGATTTTCGCTGGGCATTTTGTTCTACTCTTCTCGCCTCGTGATCTGTCCACCTCTCAAGCCAGGTCCGGCAAAAACCTCGTGCTTCCCGGCTTGTTTTTTTCCTGACGATCTACGAAGTCCCGTTTTTTTTTAGAGTGAACTTCCATCAATCTCCACCGGCTCATACGATTGGCCTACAAATACCGAGCTCAACACCGTCGCTCTCAAGCCACAACACCACAACGATCAGAGGGTACGAGGGCACAACCACACGGCAGCACACAGCAGACACTGCTCGCTGTGCGCTGTGCTTGGCAGCGGTAGACACAACCCAACCTTGATGTGGAGGCACCAAAGGGTAGCTGGGAAAACATGGCGCGTACGCGCAACCTCAGGGGTAGGTGCTAGTGAGCCAGCGCTCCCGCGCTCTCTACGTTGTGACCTCGTTCTCTGCTTCTACGTGATGTCGTTTTCGGTGGTGATTTTGTCAAACACCGTCGCTATACCACAAAACGCTGTCCGCCCCCGCCGCTGCTGCTGCTGCTGCTGCTATGCTGCTGTTCTCGCTCTCTCGTACGCGTGTTCCTAAAGTGTTCTGTGTTCGTTGTTGCGAGAGATCGATGCTGCTGTGCGTTGATCCTGTATGCACATCACCGGATGGCACGTTGTTTTTTTGCTTCGTGTTTTTTTTCGTGGAATTTTCATCGCAAACTCAGGCTGGATCCTCTGCAGTACAATTCGAGTGGTACAATTTGGACGGAGGGGGCATTTTCAACCGGTCATGAAAACAAAAAAGGAGTTGTTCCATGGGCCGTCTTATCGTGGTTTCGATTTTTTTTGCTGTGTTTGACATGGGATTCAGCTAGTTGAGAATAGTACTCTTGAGCCAGATTTTGAAGTCCACGAGTGACCCACGCCAGGATGGGCAATGCTTAGGGCAGGGAATGAAGAGCTGTAGGGTTTCTACTGTCGCCGGGAAAGGGAAGCCCTCTCTCATGGAGCATCAACGCCTGTATCCACTTACTGTTTGCTTTGTCAAGTCGGAAAAAATCACGTTGAATTGTTTTGGTCGTCGTCCGATTCAAAATCGTCCCCTCCGGGAGACGAACTTACGAACTTACGTTACCTTGCGCAGCTGTAGGGCCGCCACAACACACGCGATGGTGGCAAGGACATACGGTTATCTCCCTCTTGGTGGTCGTTGCAAGGGTGCTGTGTCCCAGTCGTGCCATGAGCAGTAGTAGGCTGTGTTTGCGGACAAGTCTTTACATAGTGTCTCCTATAGTCCCGCCGTATCCCACAGCAGTCTAAAATCTAAAACCCATCTACGCTCGTACAAAGCCTCCGAGATATGGAGCAAAACCAAATGTGACCTGTGAGGAAGTAGACTAAAAATGTTCAACAAAAAATGTTATTCGATTTATTTCCTTATAAACTCGTTTTTTGCACCACATTCTCCCCCACTATACCTGACATTTACCCAGATTATGTCAGGAACCCCGATTAAGTACCCAGTATCCAATGCGACTTTTTCGGTATTGGAGTGACTTGCAATGATCCTATCCAATGCTCTCATAGTTGTTTTTAAAGGGTTGAGTTTTGCAGGTTCTTGAACGTGAGAAAATAAATGCCTTTTTTTTCTGGGAAAGACGGTGAAAATCGAACCAGCGATCTCACTGTTCATAATCTCACATCCTGTCTGCGACGCCATTGTGAGGAAGTAGACTAAAAATGTTGAACAACAAATGCTAATGGAGTTATTTCCTTCTAAACTCGTTTTTTCCACCACAAGACCACTTTCGAGTTTGGTAAAAATTGGGGCCAAACCAGCAGATTTGATCAGTGAGGAAGTTTTTTTCCGAAAAAAACTCGCCATTTAGATGCGATTCTGATAAAAAATAATCAGAGCTGAGTCCAAATACCCCGAAACCTCCCTAAAGACATATTTTGCAGCTTAAGTTTTACTGCATATATCCAGCCTCAACTCAGACAAATCCATGCCGGAGTGAATCTGGCCTTTTTCAAGCCTTATGAAATAATTTTTGTCATTTTTTATAACGCAAACACTCGAATCTGATAGCCCCTCCTGCCGTTTCCTCGCCAAAGCATTTTTTTTTCCTCTTGTCTCTAGGGTATGCCATATGTCTCAAGAGACAGCAAGCCGTCACATGTGTACGGTACACGTCAAGGACCATATTGTGAGACAACATTTTATACAATAGATGTGATGTTAGATTTAGCTCAAAATTCCCCACCTAACGTAAAAATACCAACACTTAACATAATGGTGAACAAGAAATAGGACCCCTCCTATTAATAATAACTCACCCATGTAGGATATTGCAAGTACCAACAACGCAGCTTGCAAAGATGAGTATTGACCTGAATTTCGTCGAACTCACGGCTGACGTCCTTGAAAATTTTTATAAAATATGTATACTCGTATGTATTTGTTTTTAACCATATGACCCCTCCCATTATGAAAAAACTCACCCACATAGTATATTACAAGTACCAACAACGCAGCCTGCAAAGATGAGTATTGAACCGAAATTCGTCGAACACACGGCTGACGTCCTTGAAATATTATAAAATATCATACCACCAACACATCATGGCGGCAGCAGCAGGTGTTTTCGTATGTAATTGTTTCTTCAGCTGACGTTTTCGAGTCTTCATAAAACATTGAAAAACATAAAAGGAATACCCGTCAGCACAACACCGGTATGATACAGCGACCACAGCAGTATGATATATAAGTAGTGAATGATGACCACACCAGCACTAAGGGAACCCGGGAACACTCCTGGGATGGCACGAATAATGCGGACGTTTACGTACTAGTAATAATGAGGAGCAGGCGATGGTGCACTTGCGTGTTGACACATATCTGCAGGGGCGGGTAGGCAAAAGCCTCTTGGCTGCGCTGCTTGCGGGCTTGGTTTTTTCGTCACGATCAAGTCCCGGCATTTTATTTTTGTTTTTGCAGTTTTATTGAGCTGTTGCATCAGAATGTGTCGTTTCCCTCCCAAATCTCTTGTGGTCTGGTAAAATGTCTCGGAATACGGACATGCCTTAGGTGTCATTCAAGGGACCAGTAGTGACGTGTATACTCGCACGTACGCAGCTAGTGTGGACGCAGTTAGTTGCGTGTTGTATCTTGGAAAATCTAATATTTCAATCATTCAACCGGTCGTACTCACAGCTGACGTTTTTCAATTTTTATGAATAGTCAACAATAATAAAACGATATGTACTGGGGTGGCAGGAACGCGGACGAGTAAGTATTGCGAACTGCGAAGTTGCACTTGAGGTTTGAATCTTGCACGAGAAATGAAAATGACGACTGGCAATGAAACCAGGGTCCCTCTTGAGGTCGTTCGTACCTGGCACCTGGCGAGATTCATGGTTGCGCCAAATCAGCAGCCGCGCTCGAACTCTCACTACTTGATTAGTAGCCAACTATTAATTATAACTGCTTGCTGCTAACTGCTGTTGCTTGCTGCTGCTGTCGTCGTGTTGCTTGTTATGTTCTTGTCCTTTGTGTCCCTGTTTCTTTTTTTTTCCCTTTCTTTATGTTTCTTGTTCTTTCTCCGTCTTGATGTTTCTTGTCTGTTGCTTTGTCTCACTTTTCTCCCCGAGTGAGGGGTATTTGTTTGCGGTGTGTATCATCGCCTCCTGCTAAACACGACAGCTTTTTTTTCTCATCTCTACAGCAGCAAGCAGCAGTATTATTAGTAGTGGTTTGCTAGTGGCGGTTCCTTTGTTGTGCCGGTTTGTACCAGTCTGATGCGGCACTATAGCTGCCGCTTGAACTACTCCGGCCAGGACTTACTACTACTGTTAGTTCCCATTTGTATACCAGGTATATGATATGTGCCAAGCGGACTCACAGGCACTTTAGCAGGCGATCGATAGTACGCTAAAAATAGTGTTCTTCCTCTGCAGAGTGACTGAATCCTGTCCTGTGACCACTGACATGATTGTGCGTTAGAACAACCATTACATAGAGCCACCTCTAACAGGAGGAGTAGAAGGAAAGCCGTCCAAGGGAATGGGGGCAGGGGGGGCAACAGGAGGAATAGAAGGGAGACCGCGGTGGACGAAGGCAGGAAGGAGATGGCAGACAGGGTAGCAAGGTACCAGGCCGACTAGTAGGTACATAGCACTTTTAGTCTTTCTCTGGGGTATTTTTTTCCCCTTTGTTCCCTCCTTGCGTGTCCAGGTTTTTGGCTCGTGTTCGGATTATCTTATTTTGGTTTTACTTTACTTTATTTCATTTCATTTTATTATGTTTCTTTTCCGAGCTTTGGCTCTCCTTTGCGGTTGGGTTGTTTCTTCGATTTCCCCTTCATTTTGTTTGTTTCATTTTTTGTTTTATTTTTATCTTTGTTTTTATTTGTTTTCTTATTTTGTTTTTTGTTTTTTTGTTTTTTTGTTTTTGTTTTTGTTTTTGTTTATTTCGTATTTCTCTCTTCCAATGTATTTCTGTTGCTGACGTATGTATGTTGTGCCTGTCGTACCCAGTACTAGGGCATGACATTGCGTTGTCGAATGCATTACGATGCATTATCTCTGTGTCGTGGCTTGTGACCACAGAGCTGATCTTTCTAGGGTGAAGAATCAGTACGGACACTGGGTGTGCTGGATGTCGACGAGTAGAAGAACGGTTTAATGTGAAGAACACACACACACACACCTCTCCAGTTTCCTGTCTTATCCGCGATGTAGCAGGTGGTGTTGTCTGTCTTGTGGAGCTGTCTTCTTCGCGATGTAGTTTTGTCTTGTGTTGAAGTTTGTGGCGACAGATCTGACGAAGAATCACCACGGATACCGCTGTGGGTGTGCTATCAATGGTTGAAAGTACCGGTGCAATTTGAACAAGATGTATACTCCTCGCGCGCGCCTGCCGACGAACATGCACATTCCGTTCATACCATTCACCATCATTTATTTTCCTATATCTCACCCCGGCCCTCCCATCTCCCCCCTCCCCTCCATACCCTCCCCCCCTCCCCCCCCCCCCCCCTCCCCCCCCCCCCCCCCTCCCCCTACCTACTCCTCTTGCACCACTGCACGCTCTCTCTCTCCTGCACGCTCTTGGTCCGTGCGACCTCCCGGTTGCGACATACGTACGTTGGCCTTCGGTAAATTATCTTGCCTGTCTACCTGCCCTCCCACTCCCGGTATCCCAAGGTTCTTCCTGCAGCTGCGGTGACTCGTGCTCCTGCGGCACCGTGAAGGCGGGGACGTCTTCTCGCTCCGGCGGCGACTGCCCTTGCGGGTAAGTAAATACCTCTCACCCCCCCTACCCTCAATGTGAACGTGTCTCGTCGATGTCCCCGGTCCTTCTCGCTTTTTATGATACGAACTCGCTCACAATACGACGTAGTATTCGTAGTAATGGCGAGTCCAAGCGAGGAAAAAATATATGAAAAAGATGAAATGAAATAAAATAATGAACGACAAATAAGAGGAAAAACGTTTGCTATTAGTACAAAACCAGGTCCGTTCCCTAAGATATCCAAAATAGAGTGTTTCGGAAAACGATTTTGAATTTCCAGAATGAGGACGAATATTCCCAGAACCACCGGAAAAATGTTCGGTATCCAAATCGAAATGACATGGCATTTCGTCCTGATTGATGTCAAATTCGGCCGCGTGCAGAGAGGTTTCAAATATGTACTGGTACCTGGCTCCCCTGACCAAAGATGTCATGAGTCGAACGAATATTTCCAGAACCGGAAAAATGTTCTTGTGTCCAAATCGAAATGACATGATTTTTCGTCCTGATTACTTGTAGTGTAAAAATTGGCCGCGTGCATAGAGGTTTCACAATAATATATACTGGTACCTCCCCTGACCGAAGATATCATGAGACGGTCAGTCAAGGGAAAGCGTCCAGCGGTCAAGGGTGTCAAACCGATCGTTCCTCACTAAAACATAGTAGTTTGGCGTCAGACTATGTAAATTATTGGAAAGTTGTCGTCGGTCAAGGGGTAAAAGTGCCGTCTCCCGACATCTTTGGCTGACAAGCGACGAAATGTTTAGGAGCGGAGCAAGTTTCCAGTTTCCGAAGGAATTATACAAGCAGGGGCGCTCCTTTGTGGGCTGTCGTGCCCGAATCTCCGCGTCCCGTATCCAACCCGCGGACTGGAATCTCCCAAAAAGAAAGGCGATTTGTTAACATTCGTATTATCTTACGACACATACATTGAATACGTGCGTAGGTGTTTTATTTTGGCGCGTTACAACGACTATGTATGGCACTCAACGGCTCGAACTTACAGCAGCTTCTGACATTTAATTAATTTAGTTTAAATTGAAAAACGTCAGCTGTTGGTACAATCGATTAAACGGTTGAAACTCAACTTTGCAAACTAACTGCGTGATGTATCTAAATTTCATTTATGATACAAGTATGGTGTTTGTGAATTAAGCATTTCGACAGCGCGCGGCTGAAGTCTTACGCGACTTGCAAATGAGTAGTGTTGAGTATGCAACACTACTGATCGAACTGAGCTGGTTTTTTGACTATCGCCTCTATATACCACGGACGTTTACACCAACACAATCCTCCCCCCCCCCCCCCCCCCCCGCCACCCGAAATACGCCCACAGCGACAGCTGCAAATGCGGCGGCGCCGGCTCGTGCGACTGCTGCGGCAACTAAAAAGGCCTCTAACTTCTACAGGCGATTCGACGAAACGCTCTTAATTGCGCCGCACATTCGGCCAATAACATTTAAGGCGATTCAAAGGAACGCTGTTATTCCGGCTGTACTTTTGGCGAATCAAGGCGCGTGGCCAAAGCCTAATCATCGGCCTAGCCCTTCATATAGAGACAGCGATGCCCGTTCTTGGGATCTTGGTGGAGGCGATGCCATCGCGTCGCGGTTATAACCTACACCCCGGAGCCCATCGAGTTTTGAGATTCCGGACATTTTATTTTCTTTCCAGAGCGAATTCGCCCTGTCTTGTTGGGCCTGTAAGCTGTTGGGTGGTGCGGGGGAGCGCGGGGAGACGCGGGAGGTGACGGGGAACGGATGTGGAAGTGGGAGGAGCAGGCGCTTGCTCCTCAAGAGAAATCCGCGCTAGAGAAAATACCCCACGTGACCGGCGTGGTTTTCGTTTTGTTGTTTCGTCCCCTTTTCTTGGATTTTTATCCCAGGTGTTTTTTGTCCTTGCCTGCTCTGATTGGTTCTAGTTTTTTCAAAACAGAATAAGGCGTGCTTTTGGCCTTGTTTGCGGGTGGGGGCATAAGGTGGAGGCGTGGAGGAGGGCGGGTTGACTAGGAGATTTTCGATCAGTCTGGGCGTCCCCTGGTTTTTCTGCGGTTCTTGGGTGAGGCTCCTTTTGACTCTTCTTCGAGCAAGCTAATAAAAACGTCTATTAATAAACTGTTTTATCTCATGTCGAGCACTTTTTAGTGCACAGGGACACGCTTTGTGCGTTCGTAGGAGACTGCCTGCCCCGGGCGCGGCTCACTATGCCTGCCCCCTGCCTCTTGCTACACCAGCGTCGGGGACGAACGAGTTGGATTCCCCTCGAGGCGTGTTTGTTATTCGGTTAATGCATGTTTTTCACAGCAGCCGTGGTACCATTGCGGCGTTTTGCGGGAAGCGACCTGTAGAGCTTGTCCAGCAAGCGACAATACGGGGGGACGTGATTGGGTGGGGGCGGGGGGGGGGCGTCCCACCCCCTCTGTCTCGCCGGCTTTCCCTGTCTTGCTCGCTTGTCTGGTTGATCGTCGATCGGGTGTTTGCTTCGTTTATATCGGCATTTTTTTTTACGGCAAAAAATCATGCAATTGTGTTCATTTTTCGGCGATTTGTTGCTCATAGCCACAGCAGTTACAGTACCGCAAGTTAACGGAGGTGCCGTACGTTCGAGTTCACAAGAGTAGAGGGAGGCTAAAATTCATCGATTGTGTTGAGTGATTATCGCACCTGTATTATCATTTTTCACAGCTGTGCTGTAAACATTTCGATACTTGTTTTTTCTCCTCGTTTCGGATCTTGTGTTTTTTTTAGGCCCCCTCCCTGTGTGGAAGGACGACAGACGACGTTGTTGGTGTGGATCAAACGCGTTTGGTTTATTTCATGGAACGTTTTTTCTCCTTCGGGAGGGATGTTTCTTTTTGTTTTGAATCGCGCTTGGTTTATTTTATTTGATGGAGCGCTTTCTTAACAGTCTTGTCTGCCCGTTGTGGATGCATGCAGTCGGGGGGAAGGGCAGGGGTATCATGGAGGAAGGGGAGTGTAAAGAATGGAATCATTTGACCTTGCTTTCGGATTTTTCTCGAGTGATTGGTGTGCATCCCACCCGCGACGAGAACCAGACAACGTTCAAGGACGTAGCGGGTCAAGCTTGCGCTGGGGGGGTGCTTTTCTTTGTTCTTGGGACGGAGCTAACAGGCAGCGGCTTCGTAACAAAACAGCAGCAGCTATATTTTCTCGGTATTTCTCGGTTTACTGGGGTCTATGGACCATTATTAGACATACAGCGGTGACCGGGTTATCTTCGCGCCAGTTTGACGGTACGTTAGAATGATATGCAGGGTGTTTCGCGCCAGTTTGTCAAAGCAGTTGACAGTATAATTATAGCCCAAAACGAACACTTACTGCCTGTTTTCCATGGGCCTTTCTAAAGCAGAAAATGGTATCCCGGGATTTTTTTTGCGTCAGTTGACGGTATATACGTTAGGAAAATCTATTATATATACCTGGTGCTTGTATAACGTGTATGAAGCGCGGTCTTATTGTTGTTTGTACCGATAGATGATAGACAGACCCGATGGATAGTATCAATTGGCCTCTCATGTTTTTTTTCTTCTTCTGGTCATTACTCAGCACCAAGGAACGGAAGCAAGTAAGTCGGGAGAGAAGATGCAGCAGCAGCATCAGCAAATAAATAGTAAAAACTAGGTAACACGCCCATCTTTTTTGCCGGAATGTCAGGGTGATGGCCTGTGATCTGTGACGTTCTGTGGGTCTCTTGTCTGTATTCCCTTCGCTCGTTTTAATGTCCTTACTACTGAGTGCTGCTCGGCAGTGGTCATGTCCAAAATAAATGACTCTTCTTGACGACTACTCGGAGTACTAACTACTACACTACACTATTAATACTATCAATATTATGATGACCAAAAGGCTACGGTAAGGGGGTACCCCCGTTTTTTCCCCGGGTTGACTGAGTGGTCTAGAGTAGTCACCCGCACGAACGAGTGACTCCGTGCAACATCGCTGACCAAAAAAGGCAGCACATCAACGGAACAGGGGGGTCCCCCGCGCGCGTGGCCCCGGTTTTCACTGCAAAACAAGGCCCCAAAAGTGACTGCCTATCGCAGCCTGGCTGGGTCTGATGTGTCGGCATGCCCCTCTCGGCACCGGCTCTTCCGTGCGCCACCCGATCCGCCGACCACACACACCGGTCCCGCGCCCGCCCCACACGGCAGCCCTCCTCGGTGGCCCCGGCGAAGAACGGGCGCTAACGCCCAACTCGGCGAGCGGGGGGCGTGGAGAGCCCTCCCGGGAACACGTCGCGAACTCCCAGCGCGGGGGATAGGCTTGGATGCATTTTTTATACAGTCAATCTGTCGATGCTGCGAGTTCGACGAATGAATGTTTTATTTTATACTGTAAAAAGAAATCAAGGACGTCAGCCGTGAGTTCGACGAATTTCGGGTCAATACGTACCATGTACTCATATTTACAAGCTGCGTTGTTGGTACTTGTAAAACACTACAAGGGCTCCGCTCCGCGGGCGGCTGACACCGCCCGCTACGCTCGCGCAAGATTTCAACTGATAATAAATAAATGTGAAGGGGGCAGAAAGAAGGAGGCCCATGATTTAGTGCAACTAGCGATTTGATAATGGCAAGAGCTACTACTTGTGCGGAGCTGATTGCCCTGTCTGTGCTGTGCTGTGTGTTGGCGATGTCACGTTATGATCGACAGTTGTACGGGTGTAATTTGCGCTTCGCGAAAGAAAAAATCGCCAAGAGGACCGAGATGGAGAACAAAACCAACGACGAAAAAGCAAATAGACGAGTGCACACACGTACCAACGGTACCTGGTGGTGGTACTCTTTGTGGTTCTGAAGAAAGTACTGGGCTCCGCTCCGTAAGGCTGTTGACGCCGCCCGCTACGCTCGCACAAAAAAGACTGCAACTTAACTGAAACATGTAAATACACGGGGCAGGAAGAAGAGGCCCGTGATTATTTATTATTTGGTGCGAATAGCGAATTGATAATAATGCCAGGAGGTGCTCGTTGTGCAGAGCTAATAATTGCCCTGCGCTGTGCTGTGCGCTTGTTGATGTCACATTCTGAACGGCAGTACGTGCGATATTTGCTGGGGGGGGGGGGGGGGGGGCATGGAGAGCGAGAGAGGTCAATCAACTGAAGAAAGCCAAAAGACGAGTACTCAAAACACGTACATAAACCTGGTATCTGTACCACATACCTGGTACTACATACAACTACTACTATTAATACTAGTAACCGCTGCCTGCCGTATGTTCAAAAGAACGCGCAGCGCCGCGCGACACAGCACCGCAAAACGAAGGGTAAGGCACGGCACCGCACTGCGCTGCGCTGCGCTGCTGAGCTATATATAGCCGTGCTGAACTGAGCTGTGGGGGTGCATTGTTTATGATCCAATTACAACGTCGTCACATGTACAAACCTGGTGTTGTAGTATTAGTAGTGCCGGTACGTGGTATGATACTTCGAATATTATTTTTGGCACGTACAAACTAGTAAAAAAGTACAGGAAAGCACGCAGCATGGCAAAGCACGGCAAAGCACAGCGCTTCGCTCTGCTGAGCTAGCGCTGCGCTGCGGTGCGCTGTTGAGCTGAGCTGCAGGGCATCGCAGGGCACTGCACGGCGCTGCGTTGCTGTGAGCTATAATAATAATAGCGCTGCGGTGGGGTGCTGGGCGGTGCGGAGCTGATGAGCCAAGCCCAGATCTTGGCTGATGAAACTTCGTCAAGTACAAAACAAATCGTGGGAATTAAAGAAAAGCTAATAAAGCTGGACCGTTCCGCTACTAATAATGCACAGGCGGCCGATTAGCGGCAAATGGTACGAAGTTCACCTTACTAGAAGACAAAAAGGAAGAAAAAATAGCGAAAAGGTTCAAAAAAATCGTGTTGGCAGAAAAAACAAATTTATTTGTAGGAAGCACGAGAAGCAGCTGAAAAATTAAGGCAAGAAACAACTGGCAAAACGAGCAGAAACAAGAAACAATAAAGGCCCGAGCAAGAAACCAAAGAAAAGCTGGACCGTTCCGCAAGTAATAATGCACGGAGGCGGTGTCGAAGTGGGACCCCCAGAGATGCCAGGGAGGTGCCAACCGAGCCGGGAGGTGCCAACCGAGCACTTTCAGAAAAAATATCCAAGTACTGTAAGTATAAAGTACAGAGTAGGTCTATATATGTGTGAGTTTCTGATTGGGAGGGGTCCTATTTTCTGTCCACTATAATAACGGTTAGTAGTGTAGTGGTACTCCGAGTGGGGGATCCGCGGTTGGTCGGCGTTGGGAAGCATGCTCCTCATGGGTTCCAGTGCCCTTGATTTTATAACTACTTTTCAAGGACGTCAGCCGTGAGTTCGACGAATTTCAGGTCAAAACTCATCTTTGCAAGCTGCGTTGTTGGTACTCGCAATATATATGGGTGGTTTTTTATTGGGAGGTGCCCTATTTTTTAGTCTCTCCTCATGGCTCGCTGGATAGTCTCAAAAGCTTATACATTATTTCCTCTACATTGAATACTAACAGACAAACATGACAGGGCTGCAGGGTAGCGCAGGCAGGTAGATAGAGCAGGTAGAGCAGGTAATGAGATGAGGGGCGTCCTGCTTGTCCCATCATCGTCACCTACATTATCGCCCATCTATGATGGCCTTGACGTGAGGGTGACACCTAATATCACGTGGTTTCACCTCAACCATGACATGATTTCGCGTCGAATCTATAAACTATCCTTCTACGGAGGGCACTCCGTTACATTAGTGTGTGGGTATTAAATATTTATTTGTACTTTAGGAGGGCAATTTTGAGCTATAGATCTAACATGGTATCTATTTTATAATTTATGTCTCCCTCTAGTGCTCAATGGCGGAGACAGTGCATGGCCACATCACCTCGCATGTTGTATTTGGCAATACGTATCTCTTTCGTATAATTAGCTATGTCGGAAAATAATGGTAACTATATGATGGTGATGACAAACAGTGCATGACCACACCACCTCGCCTGTTGTATTTGGCAATACGTACATCTTTCTTATAATTGGCGATGTCAGAAAATAATGGTAACTACAAATATTCTATAAAATATTCTAGCTTTCGATCCATGTACAACAACAAATTATAAAGATTTAACACGTTATTTACTACACTTGAACACTGGGTTGCATACTGCATCTAACATCAAACTTTCTAGAATAGTAAACATTACCAGGCAGAAGATATAAAGGGATGTCTTCTTGCTACAATCGTCAGGTTTGTCCCCTTTGAGGATTTATAGTTTCCGCGCACATATTGAAATGTCCCGCCCCCCGCCCCCCACTCCCCTCCCCCTCCCCCGATCCCTCTTGTTCATAAAACCCCACCCCTTTCCCCCCCCGCCCTCTTCCCCCGATCCTTCCCCCCCCCCCCCCCCCCTTTCCGCCTAGTTTGTCCAAACGCCCCACTCACAATCGAAATCGGCCAGAGTGATAAACGCCTATAATTATACGCAGTTGATATCACGTCACTATCTTTCTGGCCATCCATGGCGTAGTTTTCATTCTTTCCCCCCACCCCCCTCAACCCCCCCTCCAACGCCCCCTCTTTTCCAACCACCCGCACAATCGCCTAGACCTAGCACCACGCGTATAACAAGCCCCTACATATCTTTGATCTCACAGCCGTAGTGTATTTGAATATTATTTGTGATCTAAACCTCCTAAAAAATCCCCCCTCCCCCCCCCCCCCCCCCCCCCTTCTCGCTTTCCCTTGCTCAAACGCCCCACCTAATATCGAAATCCGCCAGATTAATAAACACTTCACGCACTGGATATCACCTCATTATCTTTCTAGAGCCATCCATGCCGCTGCTCCCCCCCTCCCCCCGCCCCGAACGCCCCCTTCTTCCCCACCACCCGCACCATCGCCTAGACCTAGCACCACACGTATAACAAACCCCTCACCTAAAACCCCTTCCTCCCCCCCCCCCCCCACCCTCCCCCCCCCCCCCCCCCCCCCCCGCCCCCACCCCCCACCTCCCAACCCCCCCCACCCCATCCCACCCCCATCCCCTTGAACACTCCGCCCTCTCTCTACTCACTGATTGCACGACTTACCCCAGGATATACATGATAAACTGATGCATTCATTCCAAAACCGTCACATTTATCCCCTCAAAATAATGTATGGTCTCCACGCACAGATTGAGCTGCCCCACACGCCCCACCCCCGCCCCAACCCCCCCCCCCTATGATAAACTGGTGCATTTTTTTGTTCCAAAACCGTCAGATTTATCCCCTTAAAAGGATTTATAGCTTCCACGCACAAATTGCCCGCCCGTCCGCCCCCCCCCCCCCCCCCCCCCTTCCCCTTCTCCCCCCCCTCCAACCCCGCTCGCTTTTGATCAAAACTAGGCCCCCACGTCCTTCAACACTCCGCCCCCCCCTCACCGGTTATTCGACTTACAGGATTCACTTGATAAACGGATACATTTCCCTCCACAGCTGTCAGATTTTGTCTCTCTCAGAAACGGGTTTCATAGTTTCCGCGCACAGACTGACTAACATCACCCTGTTGACCCTGATAGCTACACTGTAGTTGTAAGGGGAGTCGCCGACCTATATCCTTAATGAGGACACACAACTCGTAATACGCGCGAACGGAGTATCACACACAGCTTGCAAAGATGAGTTTCGACGAAATCTTCGATCTCACAGCTGGAGTGTATTTTCATTTTTTATAATAATTTATTACTGCTGTAGTTTCCACTATACTGCTCTTATCATATGTATGGTAGGTTGTCTATTTCGTTTTTTTCCCCCGCTTTAATATCGGGAGGAGTACGAATACAGGGTGTTATTATTTATAAAAAGTATTTAAGGACGTCAGCCGTGAAGTGAGTTCGACGAATTTTGGGTCGATACTCATATTTGCAAGCTGCGTTGTTGGTACTTGAAATATACTATATGGGTGAGTTTTTTATTGGGAGGGGTCCTGCTTTTTGTCCACTATAATGGTTAGCGTTGGTATTTTTACTTTAGGTGGGGAATTTTGAGCTAGATCTAACATCATATCTATTTCATAAATTTATTACTGTAGTTTCTACTATTATACTGCTCTATCGTATGTATGGTAGGTAGTTTAATTTGTTTTTTCTCCCCCCCGATTTAGTATCAGGAGGAGTACAAATACTACAGAGTATTATTAGTTATCTAATATGTTAATATGAATACAGCATTCGAGAACAAAAGTCGGCTACTCCCCAAAAAATCTCTGTGAGACACGAACCCACGGCTCCAAATTGATACGCTGTCACTCTAACGTTTTGCAAAAATAATTTCAGGACGTCAGGTGTAAGTTCGACCAATTTCGGGTCAGTGCTCAAACTTTCAAGCTGCTTGTTGGTACTTGTAATATACTATGTACATTGTGGGTAAATTCTTCTTAATGGGGGGGGTACTATTCTTTTTATTGAAAAAAAATGTTTTTTTCCACTACAATGATTGTTGTTGGTATTTTTACGTTAGGTGGGGAATTTTGAAGTAGCTCTAACATCGTATCTATTTATTTCTGTGGTTTCCACTATATGGCTCTACCATATGTATGGTGGATGGTTCGCGGATGAATGGTCAGGGTTGTTGGTATTTGTGGTTAAGTGCGCAATAAGTTTTCTCTACCTGAGGGTGGTATTATTATTTTGTTTTTTTGCATTATAGTGGCGGCTTTTGGTATACATCGGGAATGTGCAGACAGTAGTAGTGATCTAATAGATATCGTGTAGAAGTTCCACCCTATAACAAAACAAAACGAAACAAAACAAAAACCAACGAACAAACAAACAAACAAACAAACAAACAAACAAACAAGAATGAAAACGCTGTCACCATAACATTTTACATGTAAGAAGTCCCAACTGCGGTTGCTCTACTTAGGCTGTCCCATTCTGGGTTTTCTGTCTTCCTCAATCTTGTTATGGCCTTTCTTTCAACGATCTGCTTTATTAGTGAATGGCCCTATCTTTGATGTTTAGGCCTCATTATTACGAGGTGTGGGAGAATCTATAGCCTCATTTGTTTCGAATAGCCCCATCTTCGACCCCTTTTCCCGGTCTTTTAGGATGAACTTTGTCGTCACCCTCCGACCGTCTTGAGGTCTGCAAATACGAATATTCAGGGTGGGCTAATGTAATAAAGTGCCAGTATAGCTGGCAATAGATTCGGTAAGATAGCCCGCGGAGTCATGGTCTATTGGCCACATGAAGATTCTCTTAAACGGAATATTCTTAGTGGAGAAGATAACCCGTAGAATCTAGCTAGCTTGTACCACAAGAGCTTTCTCGGTAATGGAACGTCCTCCTCTGTCTGGACAAGATAAATAGAAGTAAGCGCGTTAAGCGCTCATGGGAATATATGAAACGTTCCTTCTCTGGACAAGATAGATACAAGTAAGCGCGTTAAGCGCTCATGGGAATATGTGGAACGTCCCTCCTCTGGACAAGATAGATATAAATAGAAGTAAGCGCGTTAAGCGCTATTGGGAATATAGTGGTAAAGGTCCAAAAGAGAGCCCAGCAGCAATGCTGGGGTGAAGCGAACTCTGTGAGCCTCACCCCACCCCCCATGCTCTCACTCCTCCTCCTGTCTTGCCTCCTCGAGCTTCTCATAGCTCAACGCCAATAATAAGAAATCTACAAATAAGAACCGGTGCTGTCTCCAAGCGAAGCTGACACCCCTGCGTCCCTTCCCTCACACCTTCCCGGCACCACGACTCTTCCACACACCCTAAAAAAACAAACAAACAAAAAAAGCAAACAAACAAACAAACAAACAAACAAACAAACAAACAAACAAACAAACAAACAAACAAACAAACAAACAAACAAACAAACAAACAAACAAACAAACAAACAAACAAACAAACAAACAAACAAACAAACAAACAAACAAACAAACAAACGAACAAACGAACAAACAAACAAACAAACAAACAAACAAACAAACAAACAAAACGGGAGTCGGTGAGCCTCGAAACACGGTTCTAAAAATTGATACAAAAACAATAATAAAAATTAAATAAAAAATAAATAAATAATGGGAGTCGGTGAGCCTCGAACCCACGGGTGAACATTGATACTCTGCCACCCTAATATATTAACTGTACGAGTAGCTGTCATGTACGCGTGGAAGCAAGTTATGTTTTTATAAATGGCCCTATTTCCGCTCTCTCATCATTTCGGTTTAATTCTAGTACGAAAGATTTTTGTTCACAACAGTAGTAGCTGATCGTACTAAATATTAATCTTCATATGATACCATGTATATTACTGAGTCATATGACATGTCATCATGCAAAAAATGTTTCCCCGCATGGGGAATAATTTCATCATCTGTTAATTACACTGGCTATTTGCATTATGTTACTGAGTCAGGCCATATGAAGAGTCGATGAATTGGAAGTTCACCACTCATCATGGAAAATCATCGAGTTGTGAGCATGACTTGTGAGGCGACGAGTTGTGAGCATGACCAGTGAGCATCATCAGCATGTATGTTGTAGTATACTCATGGTGCTTCCCTTGTATACGCAGTGCACAGCAGCAGTGTATATCCAGCCCATCCCGTCCTTCCTGACTTGTTGTGGTCGCTCCAATATGACTGCTTGTATCCCATCCATGACATGTCATTCTCGTTTTTCTTGGACCGCACTTCTTTTCAGTTCTACTCACTCATAAATTAAAGTCCTTCATCACCGAATGTTCACCTGTATGTTTGCCGCAGATGAAGGAAGTCTTTCAGTTTTTCAGCACTTGAACAGCTTAGCAATGCACTTGAACATGTCCCTAAGGTTCCCTGGTTCCCCCCAGTCACTACCGGACGGTACTGTACCACAAAAGGCTGAGCTCAAAGCCTTGATTCCGCACACAACAAAGGTTGAAGCAAGGAACCAATACCGACTGAATGTAGAAGTCCATTGCTTATTTTTTGTGCGGTTGTTTTTCCATGATCTTGATTGAAGTACCTGTGTACGAAACGGAAATACAAAAAAATTAGTCCATCCGTTTCACGGCCATATTTCATGGGTACGTACTAGACAGTAGGAGACAGAAAATTTGGGACACCAGTCATAACGTTGTTACTTATTATTGAACTTTGCAAGCGTGAGGTTGGTTGTGTTGGTAAGTACATACATTTAACAATCTTGAGGTTGGTTCTGTTGAGAAATAAGGAAGTTAGAGTTTTATCTTAGATATTGGGAATGCGTCATTTTGCATGTTTATTATGTGTTGGTGTGCCTTTTGTGGATATACCAGGCCCTATTCCCTGGGTCGTATACCACCTCGTTATCACTATAATCCCCTTCAAGACCATCCTGGCTCCTCGAGGCGCACTCTGAGGTGTTCCCTCATCGTTGACCCTCGACAGTACGGTAACGCACACAACCCACCTCGGTGTGTCTCTACACCTTCCTTATACCGAAGAGAAACCTGCGAGGAGACCACAGAGTCCCACAATTAATTGGCGTACGGCAGGGATTCTCAGTATTAATAGGAGCTAAGCAACCCGACCTCAGAGAGCGGGAAGATTTTATTTGAAAACCCCCGCAATGTTTGTCCTGCTTGCCGTATAGCAGACGGGACAGACCTCCCTGGTCCCAGGGAAGGCCGCAGGGATCCCGACAGCCTTCCTCCAGGGCAGGAGGAAGGCCGCATCCCAAGTCGACACCTCTTCTAAGACGCGCACGTGTGCACGCGACGTCTTGAAAGGGGGGGGATGATGCGGATACCAGGCCCTACTCCTAGAACGCACCGCCTCGTTGTCGCTGTAATCCTTCAAGACCATCCTCTGGCTCCTCGAGAGGCACTCTGAGGTGTTCCCTGATCGTTGACCCCCGAGAGTGCGGTTACGCACACAGCCCTCCTCAGTGTGTCTCCACACCTCCTAATACCGAAGAGAAACCTGCGAAGCGACCACAGCCCCAAACTTTTTGGTATGCCTTAATTGAATAGGGGCGATGCTTCCTCTTTTATTATCATCCCTTCTTTTTTTATTAATATTTTTGGGATTCTCATTTTGTTTGTTGGAAGAAGGGTCAGAACTATTAATAACAACAAAATGAACGTCCCTTCCATATACTCCGGAGTATTTTTTAGTCCAGTTTCAACCATTCAATCGTTCGTACTCACATCTGTAAGGTTATTGGTGGGGACACAGAGTGACCCCTGCAGGTCTGCCAATTGAGCAGGTCCTCGGAGAGTACTCACTTTCTTTGCCTTCGTAAAGACGTAGCTTTATTCGATTCCACCAGAGCCCCGGATGGTTTCTGAGATCGGAGGCACGTGCCTCCGATCTATTTCCTAATTTTCCCGAATATAAAACTCCAACCTTATCATACGAAACCCATCCACATGATCTCAAATTCGGTTAATTACAGGCCTTTCGAGGCCGTATCTTAATACTAGCCCACTCTGATGAGTCGCATATGCAGAAACATGGGAGATTCGGGAAACTCCGGTTATACGAACTAGACCATGAGTCGAAGATGCGGCTCCTCAAAACCCACTCTCACACCTCTAACGGTCTGGCTATGGAGCCCGGAACACGCGAAGAAAAGCAGTTGAAAGAAACGCAGACCCTACAACAAGGCAAACGTCACCCATCAAAAACCTGCCGCGTGCCGCCGGTGTGGCGGGGGGGGGCAGAAAAGGCTCTAGAACCTGCCGCATACCGCCGGTGTGGCGGGGGGGGGCAGGAAAGGCTCTACGGCAAACCAACCATAGAAAAGATATCATGGCGAGGCGAGCCCTCGTCGATATGGAGGGGAACACAGGCGCTAACACAAGGGAGAAGTCATGCGAGAAACCTCTCGCGGGCCATCGGCATGGCGGGGGGTTAGACGAGGAAACGGCCAATGCCCGGGATGGAAGGTGGCAACACCTACAGCCCCGTGAGGGGGGGAAGTGTTTAGTCGAAAAACCGAAGTAGAACAAATACAACACACAAAATATAAATGATGACACACAGACCCGTACACTGGTCGCCCCCCGGCTCTGGGCTGAGGAGGGCGTCGGCAGGGCGAAATTGAACAATGACGAAAAAACGACAGCCCTGCGCCTCAGATAGCGGCGTTTTACCCGAACCCTGGCCCGGCACTGAGCAGGGGGCTCGGCAGGACAAAAAGAAGAAAAAAATGGGAAGAACCGCCCCAAAACCCGACGAAGACTCTCAGGACACTACGAACAACCCAAAGACATAGACTCAAACCTCATAATTCCAAAAAATGAAGAACTATCGAGGAGCGGTGGCGGCTTGAAAGTCAACTGGCCGCGGCCGCGCCTCGAGATTCGTCTACGTTACGTTGGATTCCCTGAGGATACGCACTGGCGATGTGAACTTGCAGGCACCAAGAGCCTCGTACAGCTCCCGTCGAAGTCATGTAGCGCGCCGGGAGAAGAGGAAGTTTAATCGGTCCCGGGTCGTCCAGAAAGCGGACCAGATATACTTTGTCCTCGGTAGTGCTCGCGCTGATTATTCCACGCCACCATAACCCATCGTCTCCCTTGTACCAAAAGTGGGCTCGCTTAGGAAATACTGTGTCGTGGTAGCGACGGAGTCAATCGGTGCAGGGAACACAGGCGTAGCCCGGCGCTAGGATACGTTCTCCGTTCTTGCGGGAGAGCTCGCGCTGTGCCGCCCCGATCCGCATTCGGCGGTAGAGGCGGTTGGTTTGGCGGTGCTGGTCCGGGGTTCCGGCCCAACAACGCAAGATATGGGAGCGGGGGACGTGTAGGTCCATTTCCTGCTCCCAGGAAGGTTCGGAGAGTCCCGCCCAATGCGTCTTGTATAGCACCGCGATGACGCCACCTCGCCCCCGTACCGACTGTTGACCGGTGATCTGCTCCACCTCCAGCCGTTGGAGGGGATTCGAAACGTCGTCTTAAGCTTGATTTGCTATTGTGGCAGCGTTCCTCCAATCTCTCCGACATTTTTTTCGCAGCGATTTTGCTTTTGATTTCCATCGAGCCCACAACCCCTTTTCCTTCTCGGATGGTTTCTCAATGGAGGAAGCGCCCTTCCTCCTACAATGGCGACCACAACAGCAGTGAGATGGCAGGGGCCTCTCCTGTTGGTTGCCGGGCACGTACCACACGGACGACACCTTCCAACTTCGTGCGGACGACACTGCTCTTCGGAGCACACTCCTCGTCTCGGTTTGTGGTCCCTCCTGTTGATCGCCGGGCACGTACCACACGGGCGACACCTTCCAAGTACGCGCGGACGACACTGCTCTTCGGGGCACACTCCTCGTCTCGGCTTTTGGTCGCATCAGTTTTCCCCAGGCTGTGTCATATAGACCACGCCGCAGCGGAACTGCCCAGGCCCCAGACATCGGACTTGTTTGCTCTGCGCTTAGCCAGCATGTTGCACAGCACATCTCCGCGAGCTGCCAGCACAATCCCCAAGATCGGCCGTCAACCTGTACTTTGTTTTTTGCGCTTCGCGGCTGAGGCGTACGCACGACGCGCCACGGACAAGCATACTGGAATCAACCCTTCGAAGGACCATCGACGGGGACTTCGCTTGCTGAGAGAGCCCATCGGCCTGCATACAACTTTGCTGTCGGAGCCAGACCGCCCTTCGCGGGACCCCCTTGGACTGCGGGCACCGTGCTCTAGGAGCTCATGTCGGGGCTCCTTCCTTGTGGTCCTCCCTGGGAAGGAACACGCGGTTCTCGTGGAATATTTGGGCTTTCTCGTTTGACGCGCGTTATCGTATGGGTTTCAGTACATACGACGATTCGTCTTGCGCGTCGGACAAATTGCTGTGCTCCCTTTCTGCTGAAAATGGTACAGCTACTAATTTGACGCAACTCGGACCCCTCCTCGATCTTTTGTGATCAACAGCGTTCCACTGCATCACGTAGCTTCAACCACCATCATGTTTGCAGCGCTACCAACTACAGCGCAGCATGTTAGGCTCGATGCCAATACATGCCATATACCGCCGGATTCTCTGCTGCGGAAGTCACTGTACAGCAGCCGAGCCGCCTACTTTGCTCCTGCCCATCCACCACATAGCTCGACCCTTCGCTGCCCCAGCGTCCACAGTTACAGCACCGCAGCTCTGACACCCTCCGCTGCTGTGCGAGTGCTCCTTGCAACTGCGGTTCGAGAAGTTCCGACTTGCCCCCCCCGTGACTAGAACTTGAACTTAGTGAACGCTGAGACTCTGTGCTGGCTTTTTTGGGCAAGGCTGCCGGTGTGTGCGATACCCTATATTCCACCATTCACGGGTACGCGGGGACTAATACCCCACTAATACCTTAACAAAGGGCGTCGTCGACAGACCATGGGTTGTTGGATCGTGGGTTCGAGTCCCACATCCACCACAATATACTTTTTCAGACTTTCCTCATGTCAAACTTGAAAAATAATCTCCCCGTTATCTCCAGGAAATGAAACCGCTTGAATATTGACAGGTCCGTCCGTATATCCGGCCTGGTATCCCCCCGTTTCGGGGGGGGGGTGATATAAGGCTTAGTTTGGGTAAGCTACTGGTTAACCTTTTGCAAGTGGTCAAACGGACTAATACCCCACTAATACCTTAACACAGCTGACTTTTTTTTTTATTTCTTTTCTCATCTTCCGGCGGATGGGAAAAAAAATATATATAATATAAAGCTTTAGCTCACCACACTTCCACGTAACACAGCTGACGTTTTCAATTTTTTATACAATCCCTCTTCGAGGGTGTTGTTGTCTCACATTAACTCTTGCCAAACATCTAGAGTCCGTGGTCACCCAAATAAAAGTGCTGGAGCCCTATTAAGAGGAAGATCCGATAAACCAAATAAAATACAAATTCGTCCATCATTGGTTCTGTTTCGGCTATTTTATTCCTCAGACGGCTATCATCGTTTCGTGACCGCAGTTTTTTACCACTTTTTGTACCGCGACTGATTATACTTCAGCCTCAGAGGCCCGACGGCCACGCGCTCGCGGCGGTGCCTCCGCGCGTGTCACCCGCCACCATATGTGGCAAGTCTCGCGTTCCTGCTCGCGCCGAGAAATCACTGCTGCTGCCGCTGCTGCTGCTGATGCTGCTGCTGCTGTTGCCGAGCCATCCCACGGTACGGGTGTTGCAAGCAGAAAGTTCCTGAGCTCATATTATATTATATTAGTTCATGACGATGAGGTGCTCAATATATCACCCGAAAAATCACTTCGAAGGCACGTTCGTTCGCGCACAACCCGACCAAGCTTTTATGCCTTACTCGAAGTCCTAAATAAAAGGAATATACTCACTCGTGAAATTTCTTGACTAACCGGTAGTTCCTCACTTGAAGAGCTCAATCGGACAGTTAGCTTATTAGTTAATCCAACAACTGCAACCCCTACCTACCGTGGGATGACTCTATCTATACTACTTACTTGATCTACTCAGCCTCACAAGTCCCCATAATGAAGACAAATGCTGGTGGCTCTCCAGGGCTGTCGTCTAGTAATCTCTAGTAAAAACAAAACTGATCGAACCAGCATTATGTACTGACCGATTGACCAAGTGTTGTGGTATTGTCCTGGAAGCCCAACAAGGTGTATTATCTACCAGAGCTGTAAATAATATAACGGGGTTTCACATGCCTTCGAAGGCATGTGCGTATTTGAAAAAGGGGGTGGTGCTTTCGCTTCGCGGATTATTAGCAACGCGTTCAGTTCATCCGCGGCGTGAGTGGAACTAATACAAGAGCTTATCTATGGTACAAGTGGGTGACCAACGTAAAAACCTGCCTATTAATAGTAGAGAGACCTGCAAAAAGGGTGGCTTGTGTCTGTAACAGCTCCTTTATCTTATTTCATGAAAAAAAATTAAGGACGTCCGCCGTGAGTTCGACGAATTTCGGGTCAATGCTGCGTGTTGCTGGTACTGGTAATATACTGTATGGTGGGTGAGTTTTTTTCAAGTATACATCATAAAAAAAGTAAAAATACACTCCAGCTGTGAGATCGAAGATTTTGTCGAAACTCATCTTTGCAAGCTGTGTGTGATACTCCGATCGCGCGTATTACGGGTTGCGTATCCTTATTAAGGATATAGGTCGGCGACTCCCCTTGCAACTACAGTACGTATAGCTATCAGGGTCAACAGGGTGATGTTAGTCAGTCTGTGCGCGGAAACTATAAAACCCGTTTTGAGGGGAGGGCGCATTCGAGGGGGCGGGGGTGGGGGGGGGGAGGGAGGGGGGGGGCGGGGGGGCGAAAGGGTGAAAATATATATACGTTTAGTTTTTCTCCACTACAATGGTTAGTGTTGGTAATTTTACTGTAGGTGGGGGATTTTGAGCTAGGTCTAACATCCTACGTATTTTATAAATATATTACTGTACTTTCCACTATGCTGCTCTATCATATGTATGGTAGGTGGTTTAGCCCCTTAATCTTATTTTATAACTAATTTTCAAGGACGTCGGCCGTGAGTTCGACGAATTTCAGGTCAATACTCATCTTTGCAAGCTGCGTTGTTGGTACTCGTGATATACTATATGGGTGATTTTTTATTGGGAAGGGTCCTATTTTTTGTCCACTACAATGGTAAGTGTTGGTATTTTTACTTTAGGTGGGGAATTTTGAGCTAGATCTAACATCACATCTATTTTATAAATGTATTCCTGTAGTTTCCACTTTATTGCTCTATTATATGTATGGTAGGCGGTTTATTTTGTTTCCCCCCCCCCCGGCTTTAATATCGTGAAGAGTACGAATACAGAATATTATTAGTTATCTATATGTTGCAGGTCTGATTCCTGTTGTTTAAAAGTCGTGTGATTCGGAATCCACCATAAGATTCGGAATCTGTGGTGCGATTTGGAACTGTCGTGCGACCCAGGAACAAGCACGTAGACGTATAGCACCACAGTATAGTAAAATGAGCCACGGAATCTGCGCAGCATGCAGGAAACATAACAATGGTAGCACCCTGTCTTAGGCCACACCCTGCGCTGATTGGCTTGGATTATATATAGCTGCACGCTCGCATTTGGAGAAGTTTGGTCGTTGACGGCGTGTAGGTCTTAGATGTGATTGGCTATATATTGGTTCGGTCTTTACTCTTAGTTCAAGTAACTGCCCAAGTCACACACGGGGCTTGTGGAAGTGACCGACGTAGGCAGTTTGCAGCTTGCGCTCAGGAGTGACGTTTAGGAGGACGCTTGGTATGTCTTGCCAGTACGAGAGCCGGTATTTGGAGCTTGGCCAGAGTCAATATACACCCCCCCCTCCCCTCCTCTCTCCCCCTCTAGACACTCTTGCATCCTGACCTAAATCAGCAAACCTCGCTCTATAACAATAAGAGAACCTACTACTTCGAAGTATCTACCTGCGTCTTGTACGGCCCCTTCACAACAAGCTCCTATGCTTCGACCTCCCGTCCGATATGCCCGGACGCGACTCCAAACTTCGCGTCTCAGTCCTCCGCTGCAAACCATGCCGGAACCCCGACGACATTAACGACATACCAAAGCATCTTCCGGCCGACCTCACCAAGTACGTGTTTAGCTCCTTCTCCAGCAAGTCCCCACCCTCCCACGTCACCCTCGACAACATCTCTCCACCGCCGGAACGCCTTGAGGTCGACCAGATCCCGGGACATCAACTCGATTGTGGCCGGGGAGGCGTTCTCGCGGTCATGTACGAGACCTATTGGGCCGGAGTTCTCAGCCCTTCATATGAACAAGAACAAGACCTACAACACCACCGGCTTCACATCCTCCGCTATCGGTCTGGCGCCCCTTCACAACACCGCCAGTCCAACCGTTTATACCGACAGATGCGCATAGGGGCCGCTCACCGCAAACTAGCGCGGACCCGGGGCGAAATATGTATCCCTCCCGGGTACGGCCTCGTCCCACGCACCCTCTGGCTTCAACGCTTCAGCTCCACTACCCTCCCCGCGGGGATACACCTCTGATACGAAGCCCGCGATGGTCTATGGGGGTTGGGCAAGGTAGGCCATCGCGCCATGACCGACAATTCTTCCGCTAACTCCTACATCGTTCGCTTCCTCGATGACCCGGGATCGATCAAGATCGACCTCTTGCCATCATCTTAAACCACTTTACGGAGCGCCGTCCCCGGGTCCTTGTGCCTTCAGCGTCATCAGGCCGGGGGACTGGCTAACGGTGTCCTACGCAATGCCGATGGGCCCCGAGGAGCATCCGCTATCCCCTCTAGGTAAGTCGGGAAATTGGCGTCAACCATAGCTTCGGCGTTTTATGTTTTTGTTTGTGTTTTTATCTTCTTCATGGGTTGCCGCAACTTCAGGGTGTACTGTAACTGCGTTGTTTCAGTTATGGAGTCTTCAGGGCTGCTATAACCTTGTCGTTTTCCTTATTCGATATGGCCTTTCAGTATCTTTGATTTTTGTTCACGTGTCCTCCCACTTCGGTACCCCCTTTCCGGTGCCCCTTTTACCCACGCGCATGCGCCCCGAGCACAGAGATTCAGTCGCTGGCTGGTATCCTGCAGAACACGTGTCTGTTTTCAGTTTCGGATGTTCTGTTTTCTGGTGCCCCTTTACCCACGCCCATGCGTCCCAAGCACAAAGATTCAGTCGCTGACTGGTATCCTGCAGTGCACGTTTTCTCTTCTCCACTTCGGGTGCTACCTTTTCTGGAGCCCCTTTCCTTGCGTTCTGCGTTCCCTTGCACCAGTACTTTCTGCCCAGCGCTGCAGTGACAGTAGCCCCACGGATCAACCTCTACCAGAGGCGTCTTAGCCTCAATCATCAAGCATCAATCACGAGGTGTGGGTTGGTCTATAGCCTCATTTGCTGTCGTTTGCTTTGAACAGCAACATTTGAATAGCAGTATCTTCGATCCACTTCCCGATTTCCTGATGTCTTGGCTAGCCATCGATATATCGTCGTGTGATCTGCATCCACGACTATTCAGGATGGGCTAATCTTATGGTGTGCCGCTCTGTATGCACTATTTTTTATGAGCAATAGGCCAACCGTCCATCCCTGTTGGTCAATTAATAATGTCTTATTTCTGTTATTTAAAAGTCGTGTGGCTCGGAATCGACCGTAGTAACATTCAGAACCTGCAGTGCGATTTGGAACTGTCGTGCGACCCAGGAACAAGCACGTGTACGTATAGCACCACAGAAGTATAGTATAATGAGCCACGGAATCTGGTCGTTGACCGCGTGTAGGTCTTGGATGTGACTGGCTGTATTGGTTCGGTATTTACTCTCTTAGTTCAAGTAACTGCCTACGTCACGTACGGGGCTTGTGGAAGTGACCGGCGTAAGCACTTAGCAGCTTGCGCTCATGAGTGACGATTGGGACGACGCTTTGTATGTTTTGCCAGTACGAGAGCCGGTACTTGAAGCTTGGCCAGAGTCAAGCTACCACTCCCACCCCTCTCCTCCTCTCCCGCCCTCTAATCACTCTTGCATCCTAACCTGAATCAGCAAGGCTCGATAACAATAACATAATCTACTATCTACCTGGGTTCTGTCATATGTGGTCTAGCGATACACACAACTGTGCCCTCTTTCTGCATATCATCTGAGATTCCATCCCTTCGAGGCTACTCCTTCACACAGGGTAATCAACGTACAAGTTGATTAAATTGTGCGAGTGTTTCGTATAGTCTACCAGGTATATGTTATTATTGTATTTGCCATCTGAGAATGTAGCGTGGAGTGTCAGAAACCACAGAAACATGATGAAAGAACACAACATCCAGAAGAAAGCGTGAAACGATGTTTCCAACAACCAAAACCTACGAAGACTAGATGTACCTCCCATTCATACTCCGATAATCGACGTCATGGCGATTTGATTACACGGTTTACCTGAATCAGATATGCAACTATTAATAGTCGTGGACTATCAATAGTCGTGGACTATTAATAGTCGTGGATTGATCAATAGCTACTTGATTGCTTGATCGTGTTGTGTGATTTTGATCAAACAACCGATTACGAAAATGGCGAAATGCATCAATGAATATACCCATAGATATAGACCAGAGTAGATATCTTTTCTTAGCCTTACACTCAGCGTTTTGACCCACACCGCTCGTCGCAGGAACTGACTTTTGTCGCGATTTCGTCGGGGGTGTGCTCCTCGACCTCGGGTCCCCCGGGAGCGCCACCCGCCCTGCCGGCGCCGACCGCGTGGGGACCTACCTGTTCGGGCGACGTCAAGGTCGAGATCTACGACATAGTTCGCCCACCCGGCACAAGCACGCCGTCCATGTTTCGTGGCGATGACGCATACATGTAGTGATGTCATGCTATGATATATGTCAGCAAACATGGGAGACCTCGGCGAGGCTCCTTTTCATTTGTTTTTTTGAACAAGGCGTATAGCCTGCAACTCGCGACAACTAGGACGAGGGCCCGGAGCATGGGCCACCACTACAGCGGGTAGTACGAACGGGGATGTTGAGGCATATATCGTATGCTGACGCGCTTGCCAAGACAGCTTCCGAGAGCATAGATGCGATAGTCCGCAAACGGAGGATATTGTTTGCGGGATTCGTAGCACGCATGGGGGAGAAGCGTCTTCTACAGAGGGTGATGTTTGGGGAGCTTGTTGGGAGTAAGGGATACTCTGGGGGGCAAGAGAAAGACTAGATGGCTCATCTGAAGGAGGATATGTCGGTCTTCGGGATGAAATTCGAAGGGTGGCGAAAGGCTGCTCAGAAGGCTGGCAGATGGTTTCGACGAGTAGAGGAGGGAGCCGAGTTGTTCATGCAGAATTGGCATGAAACGGAGAGGCGCAAATCTGCAGAGCGACGCGCAAAGGCTGCGGCAGCACCATCCACCGTCGGCATCTCTAAGCCGCCGGGGGGAGGGGGAAGGGTGGGGGGGGGGAAGGGGGGACGTCATGCCCAAGAGCCTGAAGTCTGGGTTTGGCCATCATCGTCTTGAAAGTTGTGGGCCTTCCAATGGCCGTGACAAGATAGCGTAAGACTGCCCTTCGTAACTTCTTCGCCATGTTGCGTTCTCTCCCCAGTGCCATTTGATGATGCACTTGATACCTCTATCTATGAGACCAATGCCGTCTTTAGTCAGTTCCTAGGGTCTGCTTGTATCCCATTTTTTTTCTCTTTCCCTTTCCTTGCTTCCTCTTCTTGTCTTTCCTTTTCTTGCTTTTCTTGTATTTTCTTTTCTTTCTTTTTCCTTTTTCGTATTCTTTTTTTCGCTTTTTTCTCTTTTCTTTCCCTTCCTTTCTCTTCTTATTTGTTCTTTGTTTCTTTTTTTCCAGTTGACTTGCGTCTGTCGTGCGTATGCGTAGTGATAGATACTACGTGTAATATTTACGTGATAGTCTTTCTTGGGTGGCAAGCGGTTTAGTCGGTTTTTCCAGGCGCGAGTAATGAGACGTATGCATCAGGTATAGACCTGGCACATCGGAGACTGACTCCCGATTTCACTTCTATATGTTTTTGGTGGAGGCATAAATTGCGTCAGCTGTGATATAAGCGTGTACCATCTTGGGTTGTTTGTGTTTTTTCCCTAGGGCATTCCTCAGCTCCAGAGTGACTGGAGCCTGTCCTGTGGCCACGGACTTGATCATGAGAGTTAATGTGAGAACAACAACAACAACAACGACAACAACAACATGACGCCTAAGATCCTGCTAGGCATCTGCATGGGTGCAGGCTCAACGTACCTTTTCACAACAAAGTTTTTGCTGTGCTGTGTTTCAGGTATTAGTCGATCGACGATCGACAATCCAGCGGTCAATCGAGAAAAATTAGGTTTCCAGAGAAATACATTTTTTTGTATGCGGGGGTTGTGTTTGATTGTTGTTAGTTGCTGTTTGCTTGGTGCGTGCAGGTGGTCCTGAATCCTGAATATGGAGTGGTTCACGCGTACGTATCGTGTGTCCTTTCACGCCTCAGTATGTCTGCCTGTTGGTAAAAATAAATCTGCTTGCTGTGTTGCTGTGGTTTGCGGTGCGGGACGTAGCTGCAGGCGCTATGTCCCGCTTGTACATATTTACATCCAAGGGTACACTAATATAGACTATGCCCGAAAGCATCGGAGACCATCACCAGCACACTGCTGCGCCTTACTACAACAACAGCAGTACTCTGCCACTCTCTCGAATCTTTCAACTCTACCAAGCTTTCCTTATGGACCCGCTGAGTCGGTCTCCGACCAAGAGATCGAAGGCAGCCGAGGTCGTGGAAAACATCTGTTGCGTAATTTCCTGAAACTCATATTTTGCAAGCTGTGTGTGATACCTTGATCGCGCGTACTATACGGAGTGTGTATTAATAGTTAGATGGCGATCTACAACAATTTCTGGTGGTCTTCATACCAAACGAACTCGCCACCTGTAGAAAGCACTCTCAACTCTTGACATTAATCTGACCTCTCTATTTCACGACATCCATAGCTGCTATTAATACTATTTTTTTGGGCACAACGCCAGTCTGCGACCGGCGGCCGTTCAGGCCGCCCGCGAAGCCCCCTTGTATTCAATACAGAGAGGGGCCCAGTAAGTAAAGCGGTGGTATGCCAGAGGAATGTGATTGCCTTATTGGGCGAATCCGCCTAATTCAATCGTTTGAGTGCCACTCCTCATGTATGAGTAGTGTCAAGCGATGTTGACCGCCTTTATAATTTGCATGCTCACTTCAACTGACTGTATTTGTAAGATGTATATCTGTCTTAGAATTGGCGACCTCAGAGCCCCACAGCGGCACGGTAAAAATCATGGACGTGAAATCGTACATTTGAGACAATAATACCACACGTATAACGAACCCCTCACCTAAAACCCTTCCTTCCCCCCCCCCCCCCCCCCCCTCCCCGCCCCCCCTCGCCCCCTCCCCCGCCCCCCCCCCGCCCCCACCCCCCACCTTCCCCCCCCCCAACCCATCCCAACCCCACCCCCTCGAACACTCCACCCTCTCTCTACTCATTGATTGCACGACTTACCCCAGAATATACATGATAAACTGATGCATTATTTCCAAAACCGTCACATTTATCTCCTCAAAATAATGTATAGTTTCCACGCACGTATTGAGCTGCCCCACACGCCTGTGAAGGAGTCGTGGCCACCCCTGCCCAACCCCCCCCCCCCCCCCAATAATAAACTGGTGCCAAAACCGTCAGATTTATCCCCTTGAAAGGATTATAACTTACATGCACAAATTGCCCCCCCCTCCCCCCCCCCCCCCCCCCCCCCCCCTCCAACCCCGCTCGCTTTTGATCAAAACCAGGCCCCCACGTCCTTCAAAACTCCCCCCCCCCCCCCTCACCGGGTATTCGACTTACAAGATTCACTTGATAAAATAATACATTTCCCTCCACAGCTGTCAGATTTTGTCCCCCTCAGAAACGGTTTTTATAGTTTCAGCGCTCAGACTGGCTAAAATCACCCTGTTGACCCTGATAGCTACACTGTAGTTGTAAGGGGAGTCGACGACCTATATCCTTAATGAGGACACACAACTCGTAATGCGCGCGATCGGAGTATCACACACAGCTTGCAAAGATGAGTTTCGACGAAATCTTCGATCTCACAGCTGGAGTGGATTTTCATTTTTATAATTTTTTTATAATAATATCGGGATACAGCTCCCAGCCCGCCTTAGTGGGGCACCCCTACTGTAATCAAATCACTTTCTTCGCCAGGAAGCGAGATGCTATTCAATGACGATAACCTTCAAGGTCATCGTCATTGATGCTATCGACTCGAAACTATAACTAATCCGAAACGGGTTCTTCTGTGTGATATGAGCCGCGGCAGACGAAGCGCCTACCATGCATGCCACTACTGATGATGATGATGCTGCTATTATAATAAGATCCGTGGGCAGTCAACCGTATTTTGCGCGGAAGGGTGTTGTGCGTCCTCTGTTGTGTTGCAGTGCATGACATGTATGTGATGTTCGCTGCCGCTGGTATTGTCCTCGTAATAATGACGATGGTGTTGTAGCTTTTTGTGTGCGGTGTGTGGCTGTGCCTACGAAAGTGCCTACTGCTGCTACTGCTGCTGCTGCTGCTGTGCTGCTAGCAGCTGCTGCTGCTGCTGTAGGATCCAGGCTTTATCAACAACGAACCCGAAATCCTGATGCTGGATGTGCGGCGCGATGATATCGATGTGGCGAAGATGATTGGCTCAGGAATAGGAATGAAGGTTTTTGATTGGCTAGTTCTTTCATCGAATTTGCTTCGAAAACTTCAATATTTTTCTGGTGCTGCAGACCCCAATGACCGATCATAAAACGCCTTTCCAAGCCTCCACAAACCGAGGTGAGCGCTCCAGAGAGGACTAAGCCAGCTCAGAGGAGCACGAATACTCGGAACAGTGCAAGCTCTTTCCACGAACAGGAGCTAGAGCGAGGACAAGGCGGGGAGGCGTCGGCCACCATGAGCGAAGGCCAGCAATCTATCGTGTCCGGTGAGTGCATAACTTCGTCTTGGCCACGAAAGAGTTGATGCAATCCCACCCTATTCCGTGCGTGAAAGTTTTAGTGCTTCTAGCTCTTTTGGATGAACATGCCTGATGTTCTGCCATAGTCCCGATTTAGTGCTGTTATTTTTAGTGCGATACCCCAGTTTAATGCGGTTGAAATCACCCGTGCCTACCTCGTCCGAGAGAGTACCGCATTAGGGCTATGCAATGCCCTACTTGTGTGCGTATATTGTCATCTGGGAAGCCACCGCACTAAATAGGGACTTTTAATTGTTAATAAATGGAGTGCCTCTTTGGTTGAAGGCGTCTCTTTCTTGTGTGGGGGTGCGTCGTAGCCTGTGGGTTGTGGGAGACGGTTCTCCCCATTGGTGAGTGGTGAGTGTCGATAAGGGGTTGTGCTATCGCCGCACGCAGCTTGACCCTTCTGGTGTTGTTGCGCCGTCGAGATCCCACGACTTCAGGCTGTCGACTTCTGTTGCGTGTTGCGTGTTTCGAGGAATACGAGTATACGAATGTTGAATGTTGTTTCACTTTGCAGTTTGCAGTTTGCCCTTCAGTCCGCAGGTTCGGTTTTGTGCTGTTTTTGGTGGGGTTCGGAAGGGAAAATATCGAAAGTATAGTACCATTTTGAAGCATTGGCCACACCAAGCAGCAACAATCCGTGCTGCTGGGGTTGTAGGAACGAAATGCAGAGCAAGGAGCTGCACGCCACGCATACAGCATGTTGATGCTTGTCCTACTGCATGCTCTGCGAAGACGCTTCACAATGATACAGGTATCGGATACACAGGTTAAACTTATCTCTTTCGCGTCCTTTTATGTACCAGTCATACATACGAGGCCGGTACGTTTGGTGTTGCATTTGGCTAGCATTTTGCGAGTCATCGGGTCGGTTGTCTTCGTTTCATTCTGGGTTGTATCGAACCGACGATTATTCGAGTCAAATGTGTCAGGGGTCAGGAGGCAGCATTTATTTTTCCCCATCCGCCTGAGGATAAACAGAGGAGAAAAAAAAAAGGCACTTCCACCCATTGGGCGAGAGCAATTTTCAATTTTCCTACAATTTGTCTTGACTGACGCCAAACTACTAGGTTTTAGTTTGGGACGATCTGTTTGACACCCTTGACGGCTGAACGTTTCCCTTGACTGACCGTATCCTGACATCTTTATTTCGAGTACAATGGCAGTAGAGTCGATAGAGTTTATAATACTGCTCTCTTTCTGCCTCGCACCCTAGTGTGGTATACCATGATACTAGTTTGTGGCTTCGGGAGTGTACGAGTTCTGCAGTAAGGTGTATTACCTCCCTGTGCTAATGCCTGGTATACTTCGAAGGATACCTGTGGCCTACGGGCAGCAGTGTATATGGTTGGGTGTGCTGGAGAACACTACTCGTATGGCTCGGTACTGATACTGGTTGGCTGGCGTCATTTCCTGTGTTGCTATTTGCTGCAGGCTGTCTGTTGTGCTTTTGTCTTCCGCTTTTGTCTTGACGTCCTGTTTCCCTCTTTCTTTCAATTGCTTATACCAGATATTTGTCTTGTATTATTCATCTTTCTTTCTTTTTGGGGCAGACGACAGACAGCGGTATACCGCAACCATTCCCCGCCACCGTGGGGTACAGCAGAACACACCTAGATTTTGACCCCGATCCGCGACGCTGACTGGTCAACTCAGCCTCGTGCCGGTTGACACCAACTCGTTGCGGTACATCTTGGGTACATGAGGCCATTTCTTATACAGTCGGATTCCGCCAGTCGAAACCGGCCCGTTTCGACTGGACTTTTTTTCGACTGGATTCTTCTGGTCCTTCTTATCGTCCGTCGAGTCGATGTTATAGTTTTTGTGCTCTTCCTAGATGCGGTTGGTGTGAGGGAGTACTGCTGTACAGCAGGCGAAATCGGGTGGCAGCTCTGTGCTTCGCGCTTTCTTCGCGGGCAACGGCTCGACAAACCTTCGTCGCAGCGAGTTCGTGGCTTTGGGCTTAGCCGAAGCCGCCAAAGCTACGTTCGTGGAGTTGCACTAAGCCGAGAGCCGCCAAAGATACAGCAGGCGCAGCCGTTGTTGGCAGCATAGGATCGAGACCGCGCGCTTCTGCCGTCGTGTGATACACGCTGCTGGCGAGCGGAACTAGGAATGCGCCACGCTGACTTGCTGCGAGAAGCAACAGCAGGGATAGCCAAGCCAGCGTCAGCGCCTTGTACGATACTGCCGTGTGGTACCTGGTACGGATGTGTGGCCTTGTGGCCGTGTGGGTGTGTGTTTGGTGGTGGGGTGAGCGATGCGATCGGTTGAAAAAACACGCGTAAAACCTTTTCGACTGATTTTTTCGACTGGAGGATCGAGTCGAAAAAGTCGAGTTTTTCGACTGGATCCGCCAGTCGGAATTCTCAGTCGAAAAAAGTTGAGTCGAAACAGCCCTTTTTCGACTGTGGAAGAAAGCCCGATTTGGGTTTCAGTCGAAAAAGGCCGTTTTCGACAGACAAATCCGACTGCATAAGGAATGGCACACCGCCGCTTTCCAGCTCGGCCGTCACCATTTTCTGACGTGACTCATACCGCTTTCTGGCGGAAAATATCCATGGCTCGGTTCTTATTCTTCTTTTTTTTCATGTGGGGCATCTTTTGTAGGTTTTAGTGTGTGTGTGTGTTCTTCACATTAAACCGTTCTTCTACTCGTCGACATCCAGCACACCCAGTGTCCGTACTGATTCTTCACCCTAGAAAGATCAGCTCTGTGGTCACAAGCTACGACACAGAGATAATGCATCCTAATGCATTCGACAACGCAATGTCATGCCCTAGTACTGGGTACGACAGGCACAACATACATACGTCAGCAACAGAAATACATTGGAAGAGAGAAATACGAAATAAAAAAAAACAAAAACATAAAACAAAAACAAAATAAGAAAACAAATAAAAACAAAGATAAAAATAAAACAAAAAATGAAACAAACAAAATGAAGGGGAAATCGAAGAAACAACCCAACCGGAAGGGAGAGCCAAAGCTCGGAAAAGAAACATACCAGGTAATAAAATGAAATAAAATAAAGTAAAGTAAAACCAAAATAAGATAATCCAAACACGAGCCAAAAACCTGGACACGCAAGGAGGGAACAAAGGGGAAAAAAATACCCCAGAAAAAGACGAAAAGTGCTATGTACCTACTAGTCGGCCTGGTACCTTGCTACCCTGTCTGCCATCTCCTTCCTGCCTTCGTCCACCGCGGTCTCCCTTCTATTCCTCCTATTGCCCCCCCTGCCCCCATTCCCTTGGACGGCTTTCCTTCTACTCCTCCTGTTTCCCCCCCTCCCCCCTTTGTGTTCTTCTCATTAAACCAAAATACCTGAGCAAAAAAAAAACTTGGTATCCAGCTGCACTGAATCTCGTGTTGCCGGGCCGTCGAGTTTCCTGCAGGCCAATGAAGTCACAGCCGAGTTGCTGGCCTTTCGCCAGTACACGCTCGTCATGCCCATACCCGTTCTTCCCCTTTACGGCCAGGGTACGCACGTTGTAGGTCGCTACCGCCACAAGTGCCGCCTTCCGTCTCTTACGAGTCTCGCGTGCTGCTTTCTCAGCCAGCCGACGAGAGGCTCGTCCCCTCCTCCGTTTCTGTTTCTGTTGTTTCTTTTTTCTCTCTATTAATGTGATGATTGTGGCTCTCCGTTTCGTAGCCCGGTTCGCGCCTTGGTTTCCGCTGGCTGGGTGCAGCCGTCCCAGCCAACGCCGACACTCCCATCCTTCCTGTCGTGCATGCGTACCCACGCGGTGGCCAGCCTCTCCACTCCCCAAGCTGCCCACGCTGCGCTCTCTGCTGTGGTGATGTACCCGTCCTGCCCCGGGGATGAACTCCTCGGCGTCGGGGTTAAAAAGAAAACCCATCACCACCACCCCACGCGGTCCTTAGAGTGAGCAGTTCACTAGCCAGACCGCGCGAGGTTCCCTCTCTACCCAGCCCGAGGCTCGATGCCCGTGTGACTGCCGCTAGACCGCTGCAGGTCCTCGCGGGCTTCCTCGGCCCACCCCAAGGACGGGGCAGGCCGAAGGAGTATAGTGTATGGGCAGTGTATTATATAGCTAGTATGATAGGTTATTTTCCGGGCATGTCACGTGATCCCAAGTTCAACTACCAAGTTTAAGTAGTGGCGCCCTCTCCCTGTGCGGATTTCAACAGAACGCGTTGTACGAATACGCAAGGCGAACGAGAGAGTGGTGTGTGTGTATCTTTAGGGTCGATAGTGGCGCCATCGGTAGCGAGGATTTCAACATAATGCAGTGTACGAATTGGCAAGGCGGACGCGAGGGTGTGTGTGTGCGCACCCTGGGTCGCCCGCATTTAGCGGGATTGTCACTCCCCCTTTGTCCCTTCCCCCACCCCTTTCCCCGCCATGCGTACACACGTACGTGTATGTGGGTTGTGCGAGCTATGTATGGTTGAGCAGCGGGTCGTGCCGTGTTCCGAAGGGGTGTTGCAATGATTGCTCTGAAGGGATCCAAAATATGAAAGCGCGCAGTTCTATGGATGTTACATGATGTGGCGCCCATGGTTGAGATTTGGTTGAAAATTGAAAGGCTGTGGGGCATGAAGAGCCTCGGGCAAAGCCGCATGATATTTTCCGACAGAAAGCGGTATGGGCCACGTCAGAAAACGGTGACGGTCGAGATGAAAGGCCGCGGTATGATGTACCGGGAGGAGTTGGTGTCAAAAACCGGTACAAGGCTAAGTTGACCATTCAGCGTCGCGGATTGGGGTAAAAAATCCAGTTGTATTCTGCCGTACCGCACGGTGGCGTGGAATGGTCGCGGCATACCGCTTTCTGTTGTCTGCCCTTTGATTTTACTCCAAATAGTCTGGTGTTCTGGTTTCGCCACGTGGTGAAGGCATGGTGCGGCGCACCTTTTTTTTCCGAAAAAAAGTTGGTCAAAATTGGCGTGCTTTTCGGCGCAGGCGAGAAAAAATGAGGCTATTTTTGTGTTGATTTCGTCTTAGACGCACACTTTGAGTATTTTGACGCATATATGGTTAAAAAAACGACCTCCGGCGGCCCTCGGGGGGCGCTCCGGGGCCCTGCGGGGGGTTGCACCACGAGCCGGACGCCTATTTCACGCTCTGCAGTGCAGTAGTGGTCCCTCTGTAGCGCCGGTTGCCCACTATAGTGCCAGTGAAATCGCTTGGCACAGTTTTTCGTTTCGATTCCAAAACCTCTATATTCCCCAATCCAGAGTACCTGGTATATCATAGCGCCGGTTTTCCCCGTTGGCACATGCCGGCGCTATAGAGAGACCGCTGCTTCTGTGTGTATGTTTTTGTGTTTGCCAGCGTACTTATTGCGGTTGGCATTGCATGGCCAAATAAACCACCATGCCGAACGATTTTTGCTGTTGTGTACCTCTGTCTCGTATTTCGTAATCACAGAGCTCGTGTCTATGAGGCATCAGCACGGACACTGTTTGTGCTGGATGTAGATGGGTCGAAAGATCGAAGAACACATACTTGTACTTAGTACAAGTATAAGATAAATACACTCCAGGTACGAGATCGAAGATTTCGTCGAAACTCATATGTGCGAGCTGTGTGGTACTCCGATGGCGCATATTGCTGGGTGTGTGTCTTCATTCAGGATGTACTGCTGTACGTCGGCGACTCCCGTTGGAACTAGCTTGTACCAGGGTCAACAGGGTGATGTTAATCAATCTGCACGTACACGGAAACTGTACAACCCGGTTTTGAGGGGGACAGAAGTACGAGTTTAACATGATACATGCAGAGAATGGTTTATTGTGCAACCGACCACAACAACCTCAACAGCGCCACAAACAAGAACAAGCAACAGCGACGTCCTCGGTGGTTCAATGGTGAGCCGCGTGACTATTGAGGTCGCTGTCGTAGGTTCGAACCTCAGAAGAGACTCCTTCTTACTATTGATAATTGACGGGCCGAAAGTTAGCTACATAAAGTGCGCAAACGCGAGTGGGCGAAATTCGATGCACATCGGCGAGCATAAAAAGCTGGAAAGTCAGAACGCTGAACGCTACAAGCATGCGCAATAAAAATGAAGGCACGTGCCGGGGGGAAGAAGGGAAGACATCTATGCCCACAGCTTGTCCGGAAGGCGGCAGAGGATACAGCCTCGCACGAGTTGAGCTCGAACGTAAAAGTAGTACCAGGTAGTTAAAAATGAAGGCACGTGCCGGGGGGGAGAAGGGAAGACAACTATGCCCACAGCTTGTCCAGAAGGCCGCAGAGGATACAGCCTGGCACGAGTTGAGCTCGAAAGTAAAAGTGGTTGAAAAAGAAAAACAACTGCTGCTGTGTAGTGCTATTGTTGTGTACCTGGTTGTTGTTCTCTCATTAACTCGCGTAGTCAAGTCCGTGGTCACAGTTGTTTACCTGGTACACAACAGCGGCGACCATCACAACAGCTTGCTGTTTACCTGTTACACAACAGCGGCGACCATCACAACAGCTTGCTCCTATTAATAGCTGGGCCCCTGCGTGTGCTGGGTGTGGCTTGGTAGAAGAGTAGAAGACACGTCCTACGATAGAGGTGCGCTTGCTCTTTTTTGCCTTCTGAGGGTGGTGGCTTGATAATACAATGGTTGGTTTACCTCACCCAAAAACCGAGTTTGGAGAAACTGGAAGTGCAACCCGATGATCAAACCCATGACCTAGGTATTGAAAATATATACATATATATCCATTGCAAAACAAGAATAGCATCATTCCGACGACAAAGGGTTAAGAAACCCCCGTCATCCAGAAAAAATATAATGGCGAACAACGTGCTACCTCTGTCGTGGCACGTGCCAGAAATTGTCAAGTGTTCATTGTGTGTGGAAGATTGTAACAACATGAGCTACAAGGGTGGCATCTTCGCCTGTTTACGGCCGCAGTATTACAGCGGTAGTGGTGCACACAGCACACGCAGTCATGTATCAGGTGTGATACGCATCTACGGCAAGTAGAGCCGTCAGTCGACACGACTTAAGTCACCAACTAGTTATTCGTCGGACTAATAATTAGTCGTTTCCCGAACGTGCCGACTATCCGACTTATTTAATTTCCGTACTTGTAGGAAGGATTGTTTAATGCGTGATGCATTTTTTCCTTCCAGGCGCCCCGCCCCCCCCGGCCGAGGGGAGCTACTTTGGCTCGCTTTCGCTCGCTTGACCTAAGTCGGCAAGTCAGCTGGCCATCAGCTGGCTTCGCCAGCCGACTTGCGGACTACGGTCAGTTAGTCGGCTGACGTCACCTACCGATTAGTTATTAGTCCTAAAATCTTGCCGACTCACAGCTCTAGCAATTACTCTTGTGAACTCCGAGACGGCATCATCCCCGCCTCCCTGGCCTCTCCTCACGAGAAGGTAGCAGTCCGAACGCGGGGCACGAGACACTTTGGCTGGAACTTTTCTATATGGCGTTATTTGAAACCTTCCGATGCGATTATACCGTGTATCAAGCAGACTACCGTCTCTCTAGTTTATGTTATTTTAACGTACCTGGTAGTTTTTATTCATCACTTTTACTCTTCAGCTAAACTTGTAAGAGGTTTTTACCCTCAGCGAGCTTCTGGACAAGCCGTGGTCACGAGTCGCAAGTGTCCTCTTTTCTCCACATCGGTACTTGCCCTTATTTTTATCGTGCGTCGGGTTTCATCAGCGTTCCCTTTGTTCAGCTTTTCATGCTCGTTTATTTTCGTGTGAAACCGCGATACAGCTAGTCCCAGGGTGGGTTTCTTTTCCGCGAAAGGGTTGGTTCTGCGCTTCTTTTTTCGTTGCCCATCCTTTCTGTAAGTGTCATCTTCGCACTTTTCTTTCTCCTTCTCCCTCCCTAGACGTAACCCTGATCCGGGGTTTCCGGGGTTACTAAGCTGGCTCTTCTCCCCCCTCCCCCCACCACGGCGGTACATGTCTTCATTTTTATCGCGAGAAGACTCCAGCTATGTCTTCCCTCGTCGACTCGCTTCGAATTGCGCACTGACTTCAGTATAACGGCTCCCGCACCTCTTCTATCCCCGAATCTCAAGCTGGATTTCTTATGCGGCTCTTTCTTGTGAGAGAGCCGTTAGTATACATTCGGCCAGCCTTTCAATTTTCGCACATCCTTTTTCTCTGTGTTGGTGCTCTAAAAACCGCTCCCACCCTTTGCAGGGTCCAGTTAAGTTACAAGTATCTCCATATGGAGTGCCCCCCTAATCCAGTAGACCTTACCAATTACTTATGTACCACTTACTTATACCACTTACTTATGTATGTATAAGTGGTATCTAATTGGTATATATGTTGTATGTAAGGGGTAAGGTACCCTCCCTTAGTCGGGTGTCTTAACATTATGGTGTTTTTCAACCATGGAACTAACCCGAACCCTAACCCATACGAAATACCGGACTGGGGTACTAACCCGAACCCTAACCCATACGAAATACCGGACTGGGGTAAAATGGTTATAAACGTCAAATATTGCTGTGTATCACTGCCCTAGTCCCAGCAGCTGTGTTGACAGGATGAGCGACCTGCGGCTATGCATGTACGAGTAACTATGGTGTGCGATGGTCCCATGGTCCCGCTCGCGGTGTGGCTGGGTTGAAATCCCGGGGGGTTGGAGATTTCGCAAGTCGAAACGAGGGGCTCAAGCGTTTCTATGAGTCAGACCAAGTGTAGCACAAGAAAAAAAAAATGAGAAAGAAAAAGTAAAGAAAAAGTATCGTACCCACCGCGCAAGTACTGAGTGATCGGGCTAGTGACACCGACCAGCCCAAACGAGCTGTTAGTTCAGCCTATATATAGCAGTATGCAGTATACAACGGCAGCTTGCGCTGCTGGAGTAGTAATGGGGACCGCCGGTAGGGACAGCTCGCGCTATCGCCACCACGGGAACTGAAGGACACCCCAGCTAGCGCTGGATTGCGAATGCAGTTGAGTTCAATTGACACGGAATGTATGAAAATAAGCCGAATTTTGGTGAGCTTAAGCTTGATTTTTTCTGTCCGCCGGAGGATGAAAAAGAAGACAGATAATAGTAGACTTCATTAACCGCGTTTTCACCGCCCCAAACATACCAGAGACAGTACCAAAAATATTACGTTTTCGAGGTGGTACGCAATTTTTTTTCAGATATCGAAATATCGCTGCGAAGCCGCGGGAAGCGTCGTAGGCTTAGCCTGGGTCAGGGTCGGGGTTAGGGTTAGGGTTGGGTTGGGTCTACGCCTTCATGTGATGTGTAGACAAAAAACATAAAACACAAAACCACAAAAACAAAGCCTCAAAACCTCTATAAAGCGTACAAGGTAATATTTTTGGAACCTTTTCTGGTGCGTTTGGGGTGGTGACACCGATAAAGCCACCTCGTTTGTAGAATGTTAATGCTTAAGATTGCGTACCAAAGAAAACGTAGCTAGCCACCGCGCAAGTAACCGAGCTAGTAGCACCTTATCAGCCCAAATTAGCTGGTATTAACCCCTTCGGAGCTTGAGAGGATATCAACACCTTCGGAGCTTGAGAGGGAACACTTGACGATGGAGATTGATGATTGCAGCATCGGGCACTGCTGATTGGGGGATGATGAAACACTGGTGTCCGAAGCACAGTAATGCGAGGGGTCGTAGAGAACGGGTGCGGCATAGTCCTACTCGCACTGCCGCGCCCGAGTAGACTACGTACTCGTGGACGCTCGAAAATTGTCGCAATCGCCGTTTTTTGGTCCCTGTACATGGACCCCAAACAAGATTTACTGTGATAGTAGCTTAGTATTGGCTTGTAGAATGTTAAACGCTCAATATTACGAACCAAAGAAAAGTTGATTAGCCACCGCGCAAGTAACACGGACAAGCCCAAAAGAGCTGATAGTTTGGTCTATAGAATGATAATGCTCCTTAACCCCTCCAGCGCCCGAAAATATCTCCCTATACTGTTGTCAAGTAACTTGTCCCCAAAAACCTATGTCCAGTTGTGAAGGCGTGAACTGGCGGTGTCTCCCAGCCCAATATGCCGGCATTGTTTAGGGCACCGAGTCTATTGATTATAGTGTTGGTGATACTACCAACAGTAGTTACTACATACTTGGTGTATATGTATCGCCCCGGTGGTCTAGTGGTTAACCTCGAACACTGCTAGGAATGGAGTCAGGGGTTCAAGTCTCGGTATGGAGATTTTAATGTTCGAGACATACCAGCTACTGAGAGCGCTTTATAGCGTGGGTAGGCACAATTCGACGGTAGTCGATGAGGGAAGGAAGTACTGAACTATTCTCGCGATAAAAAACGAAGGAGCGTGCCGTCGTAAGCGGGGGGGGGGGGGGGGGGGAGCCTGCTTAGTGACCCCGGGTATGGGTTACGTCGGGGGAGGGAGAATGAGAAAGAAAAAGTGCGACGATCATATAGATGAAATGAGCAAAGCAAACAAACTCGGACGAGCTTCCGAGCTTATTTTCTCGTTGAAAATAGGATCGACCAAGCGAAGGAAATGGTTGACCCAACAAGCGAAATCATGGGACCTGATACCTATGACAATGGAAAGCCGATAGTGGGGGTTATTTGCTGAAAGATTCCGGGTAACGTCGCTGCGGGGGAAATATGAGGAAAACGTTTTTCTGGCTCTTTTTTTGGTCATGCGATCGAACAGGTCAATTTGTCTATTTTTCATCGAGCCTTGATCAACACTGCCCACCAAACACGATTGACCTTCGATGTCGAGATATAGACAACCCATGGTCACTCCTCTTTGCTCCGGACAAGGCCACATGAGTGTAGTTGACAGCGCTGAAGAGTTCATCTCGATCCATGCCCTAGGGTGTGAGAGGTTGCTTGTTATGTCCTGTGGTCTTCCGTCCGTCACATCGTCTCAAAATTCTTTTTTTCGCCCGTTGAGAGACGATAGAGAGTTTTTGCCTCAGTTGTTTACACACCAGACGCCAAATGTGTTTTTAACAGAAGCCTGATCGGCGCCCGCCACAAATCACCGGCCGTAGAGTGAGCGCTCTACACCAAGGGGGGGTCGGAGCCCCTAACGAGCTCGCCACGTTCAGAGTTCACGACGCTGTCGTCGATTTTGTCGAACGAAGTGTGTGGAGAACACGAAATTGCGCCGCGTCTAATCCAAGATCTGCTTGCGAAATTCTCAGGCCGATGTTGGCCAAGATCGCCGCGAGAAATCGTTTTTTCCCGGAATTCTGGAAAGTTTCAAAAAAACATTCTACCAAATTGGGTCCACGGGCGACCGTTCAGGCAAAGTTTGGCTGGGATCTTCGGGAATTTCAAACTTTTGGCCTTCCATTATCACCGGTCTAACGAATGGGAAAATTGTATTGGGGGCTTTGTCGTTGGTCGGATAGCTTCTTACGGGTCGGGTCGGGTCGGGTCGGGTCAGAATGACCCGGCCCGACGAGTGAGATTTGAAACCTCTCGATAGACCCGTGAGATTTCGCATATCTGACACATGATACGGTAGAGATGCACCAATTTTTTTCTGAGAATCAGCAACAATTTTCTGAGGATCTTCACTTGAAGAGCTCCGTACCCCACCGAAAAAGTGATTTACTGTACGTAGAGTAAACTGAAAATGCTAATCGACAACAAAAAAGATGGCCTAGGTATACAAACACAATTTCCCAAACAAAAGTGGCATATCCGAGGATATTTTGGTGAAGGAGCTCCGTTATGCAGGAAAACGATAGCCAAAAAGTGCTATTGTAGCGTGCGTGATATCCTGGCACAACCGGACTCGAAACCGGCGAGATTTTGAAAATCGACTGGCCCGGCCTGCTGGTCGGGCCGTGATGCGCAAAGAGCCTGGGGAAAAAATGAGCTACTGAACGAACGGACGATATATTTATAGAAGAAGGTGACCAACGAACGACATAATGAACCGAACGAAGTCATGGATATAATCATGGGCCACACAAGCCAAAAGCATAGACCAAACAAACAAAACCGTAGACGGACCAAACGAGCGAGCGAAATTATGGGCCGAATGAGCAAAAAGTACGAACGAAACCGTGTATATCCCGAACAAACAATCAAAACGGTAATCATCACGGACGAAACCAACGAGATCATGAACCGAAGGACTGAATTAAAATTTCTTAAGAAACGTCGTGATGGACCTAACGAACGATCCCCGCCCCCACCTTTCAAGCTTGAGCTCACCACACGTCCACATATTTAAATACTCGTCGTGTGTCAATTAAACTCAATTGCATTCGCAATCCAGCGCTAGCTGGCGTGTCCTTCAGGTCCCGTGGTAGCGATAGCGCGAGCTGTCCCTACCGGCGGTCCTCGTTACTACTCCGGCAGCGCAAGCTATAGTTGTGTACGGATGCGTGAGTGTGTCGACCCGACCTGATGATCCCTGGGGATCGGGTGCGGTGGAGATAGCCATAAAGGGCACCGCACTCACCTTGGACCACGACGGTACTTAGCAACATGTAAATCCAAACATGGAAATAAAACCGCCGACACGGCCCGTCCCGAGGCGGTATTAATGCCTTTACCGCTGGAAACCCATGTTTTTGGGGACAAGTCACGTGAAATTTGTATATGGACTTTTTTGGGCTCTGAGGGGTTAAAGCGGCTATCCCACTGCACCGAACGAAAACACGACCGAAATCATACGACCGATATCATAGACCGAATGAACGAAAAAATGGACCTAACGAACGATCTCCTCCCCCCTTCTCTATTCATAGGCATCTTGTTTTCATGTGTTTCTTCGGTTTTAGCGTTTTTTTTTCTCAAGGTTTATTGGTGTTGCTCTTCAACAATACGAGCTATAGCGTAGACGCCTTTCCGATGAAAACAGAAAACCCTTCTTCCGTGAAGCAGAAGTGTCTCTCCTATGACCCTCTCCCAACCATGGCCCAAAATCTCGTCCGCCCATCTTTTCAATTTAGCTACCGGTGTAATTTGTCCTGTTCCTCGTCGATCCTATTCCTCATCGTCGTTTCCTTCCGCCGGTCATCGGCCGCAGTCCTCTGGCTTCTTCCTCTCTTCCTCGCGGCCTGGCGATCCATCAGAGCTAGTTCCTAATCACATGTCTGTTAGTTTCTGTTTTTTTTTCACTTTTTTTTCTAAACGACCCCCTCCCGCCGTTTGGCGCTTATCATCTACGAAGTATTGTGTTTGTTCTTGTGTTTGGTTGTTTGGTTTTAGCGACTCATCCAAGGGTACGGGTGCGGGATAATTTTCTGAGCTCCTCACGTGATGAGCCCGATTTATCACCATCATCACCCGAAACGCAACTTCGAAGAAGTTCGTTCGCGCGACCCGACCGACGTTTTCTACCAGGTATACGTTAGTCTTAGAACAAATATAGTCGTCATACGTATATCATACCAACCGACAGTTCCACACACGAGGAGCTGAACCGGTCAGATCGGTCACATCGGTGAGACCGGTCAGATCGGTCAAAACGGTGAGACCGGTCAGATCGGTCAAATCGGTGAGACCGGTCAGATTGGTCAAATCGGTGAGACCGGTCAGATCGGTCAAATCGGTGAGACCGGTCAGATCGGTCAAATCGGTGAGACCGGTCAGATCGGTCAGATCGGTGGGAAACACTTCGCCCCAAAAGTGCAACCACTACCCGTGGTATGACTCGTGCTTACTCGTGCGTTTCTCCTGCGCATGCTTCGTAGGGGACGAGGAGGAGTACCCAGGGGATCGAGGCGGGGGGTTTAAGCCGAGGATACTGCTAATGGGAGCGCCAAGGTGAGGGGATGGGATGGGTTGGATGTTTTTTTTCCAGTTTTTGGCAAGCAGGTGCGTACTATACAGCGGCATACACGAAACGAATACGGGCGCGGGTCCAGAACGCCGCGCCCAACTCTACTAGCCTGCTCGGCACAACCTGGCACAGCCGCTCACCCGTGAAATGCCCTGGATTTTTCTTGGTCGAAGTAGTTCTGGCTGATAAGCAAAAAAAACAACCCAATCTTGGGATATGTTCGTACCGTTTTGATGTTGTCACATTTATCCTTGATATACTCTCTCAGGCCATGCATGCCTTTTTGTATTGCAGTAGCTCCCCTTTGTACGTTTATTTTTAGTTTGGTTTGTTGGTCTGTTATACCTTTCGGGTACGGTAATGCTATTGCAGATGATCAGATTCTCAGCTCGGGGGTCTTCACTACCTTTTTAGCGGTTTCTTCTCTTGGTGATCACGGGGTGTTGATCTCCGGATGGTCATGTAATTGAAAGCATGCTTTTCGGGGTGCTGTGCGTTCTGAAGCGCAGATGGTTTCTTACGAGATTTCAGTGGGTATTGGTTTGATTAAAGTGCGAATGGCATGTGTTCGTCGGGTTGGAAAGGGGAGCACGCTAGTTTTTTTGCGAACGTCACACTACTCTTTTGAAGGGCCCAGACAGGGAGGAGGAGGGGGGAGGGGGCGGGGGGGGGGTATACTACAATACATGTAACCAAGAAAATAGAATAACCAGAAACAAAGTGCCGTTTTCTCGATTCGTCGAGAGATTCCAACGCTCCGATATGTTTTTTTTTGTTCTGTGGCCTTTTTAGAATGTGTGTCGTCAGGGACTCCGTTCCGAGTGCTCCCCTGGGTTAAGTCGTTTTTTGTTTGATACGGTAAGAAGGTACAGAGCTGCTTAAGCGAGGAGCGTCGGCAAAATGACAGTAAGTGTTGGTAGGACAGTAGGTGTTGGCATTGACAGTATGTGTTGGCATTGACACGTGCTACGAGAGAGGTAGCACGTTTCGTCTAAAACCGTTCTTGAATGACATCGCTCCTTAACCCGAAATCGTCGGACCTAGGCCTTTTTTTTATTCATTCTCCTCGTGTACCTAGCTAAGCCACGGAAATTTTCGTCCGGTCGTATTACTGTAGCTGTTTCATTTTTCTCCAAATCAGTTTCTGGGAGAGGTCTCAAGCTCCCGATTTTGAAGGACCTCATAAAAACAGAAGTGGCGCACTTTCTATCGTAGCACGCGTTCCCCCTATCATACCGTCGTGTATAGCATGCCTCAGTTTCCGAGACGGACACCTGACTGCTACGGTGGAGTTGCAGCAACCGTTGTTGTTTTCGCCCTGCAAGGTTCTTGGCTTGATCAAACAGCGGTTGGTATACTTCACCTCAAAACCACTTTTTTTATTGAGTAAACTGAAAGTGCAACCCGAAGAACAAACCCCTGCCATGGCATATATATATATACTTCGTAGGTAAAGAAGCAAAAACATATGGCCAAATAAGAATGGCATCCCGACTCCGAACAAGAGACACCTGCAACTTTTGGGCGCTCGTGACGTTTTTTGGGAATACGCTCGCTTTTTTTTCCTTCAGTGACCAAGGCTGTGGCCGGCGGGGGGGGGGGTCCCACCTTTCATCACTACTAGATTTGAGCCACTCGCACGAATGACTGCTGTGTGCGTCACGGACGAGAATACGTTCGATGATTTGCTTCGCGCAGCGTAGCTAGCCGTTTCATTGCGGGTTCGTGTCGCAATATGAAAACAGCACCAAAGACTTAGACCGCGAAGGAGCAGGGGCGTCACTCGCGCGAGTGACCCCGAGCCATGGTAAAATAGGCCCCAGAAGTGACCCCCCCCCCTACCGTAGCTTGTGTGTAGTTTGGTCAGTGACCCCGCCCCCCTTTACAGACGGAACACCCGTTCCTACTGCTGACAGAGATACCTCCAACTTTTGGGCGCTCGTTCCTTGTTTGCCGTATGCATGGGAGGGCATGGTGTTCTTTTTTTTTTTTGGTTTGGGTTGATTGTGTTGTCTCTTTTTCAGCTGAACTTGCGGGGCAGGGAGAAACGACCTGGGTTCAGAGGTAATGCATTTTTCGGTAATAAAACGCTGCGACGACGAGATGATTGTACGCTAAAGGAACCGGGGGGGGGGGGGGGGAGTCCGTGGTTTAGCTTGTTTTGATTTTTATGCAAGGCATTTTTGACGAAATTTCGATGCTCGAGCTTCTGTTCAGATCCTTGCATGGCCGGAAGCTTCATGAACAGCAGACGTACCTTTCTATATTTTGCCCGCTCTCTCTCCACCTGCGCGTGTCGATACGAAACCCTCAGTATTCCTGCGCCCTTTACCCCCTTGTTGAGAATATGGCATGTCTGTCGGTAGGAGCTAGCGCAGCAGCATATTTGGAACAGTCGTCAATTTTTGTGTGTTGGTGGAAGGTAGAATTCCGGTCGTAAAATCCGGCTTCAGCGATCTCGAAGGAGGTTACAAAAGCCACTACTACCCAAATAACCTCAACCCAACCCAACCCACCCAACCAGCCCAGCCCAACCCAACCCAACCCAACCCAAACCAAACCAAACCAAACCAAACCAACCCAACCCAAACCATCGCAACACCTTGTACTGGCAGATCCGGCAAGTCTTCGATCCAGAGGGTGGTGTTTCATAAGAAGTCTCCGCATGAGACCATGTTTCTGGTGAGCTCTAGATATAGATATATTATAAAAATGAAAATACACTCCAGCTGTGAGATCGAATATTTTGTCGAAACTCATCTTTACAAGCTGTGTGTGATACTCCGATCGCGCGTATTACTGGTTGTGTGTCCTCCTTAAGGATATAGTCGGCGACTCCCCTTGCAACTACAGTGTAGCTATCAGGGTCAACAGGGTGATGTTAGGCAGTCTGTGCGCGGAAACTATAAAAGCCGTTTCTGAGGGGGACAAAATCTGACAGCTGTGGAAGGAAATGCATCAGTTTATCAAGTGAATCCTGTAAGTCGAATAACCGGTGAGGGGAGGGCGAAGTTTTGAAGGACGTGGGGGGCTGGTTTTGATCAAAAGGGGGGCGGGAGGAGGGGAGGGGACGGGTGGGGCAGCTCTATTTGTGCGTGGAAACTTTGAATCCTTCCTGTGGGGGAGGGGGGGGGAAATGTGGCGGGGGGGGGCGGGGGGCGGGGGGCTTTAGGTCGCATATATGTAGGGGTTTGCTATACGCGTGGTGCTAGGTCTAGGCGATGGTGCGGGTGGTGGGGAAGGAGGGGGCGTTGGGGGCGGGGAGGGGGTGGGAATTGCAGCAGCGGCATGGACGGCTCTAAAAAGATAATGAGGCGATATCCAGGGCGTGGAAGTGTTTATTACTCTGGCGGATTTCGATATTAGGTGGGGCGTTTAAGCAAGAAAGAGCGAGGAAAGAAAGAAAAAAAAAGGGGGGGGTATATACCAGGTATATATGTATATAGATCAGCGTATAATAATGCGATACCGATATGCTTGCTACTGTTGAAGTTTGTATTGAGTACGGCGTAATTTCATGTGTGCTCGAATTCATCCTTACTTTTGCGCGCACACCCTTTTAGTTAGTTATTTATTTATTTGATTTTTTTTTCATTTTTATGCTCGGGTGTCCTCGTCGTTTTTTTTGTGATCCCTTTTTTCTCGACTTTCTTCTTTCCTTGCGCTCGACGTTCTCTGGTAGAGTGTTGCGATTTCCAGACTCAATTGGGTTGGAAAAAAATGTAAGAATTAGTACTAGGTATTGGGTGCAACGGGCTTCATAACCCAAGGCCAGCCAACCCACGAAACAGCTAGGTTAGGTTATCGTTGGCCGCTCGTAACTCCCGAATGCTGTTGAACTCGGGCGCTCTTGGGTCGGGGTATTCACTGCAACGACAATATTTCGTCGCTACAGTGGTTTGCAACACTATTCCCTAGCTATACGTAGCAGTTAACAACAACGATATTAGTTTCTCCTACCATCTCCCACAAGGCGTTGCTCCTCCTGATCGCTTGACATGACCTACGTTGTGATTGCGCAGACCGGCTGTAGAGGGCACCGCGCGCAACCAACTAGTAACAGTAATACCTAGCCAACTAATAACGATAATGGCGACGCACGATTTGTATCGCAACCGACTAGGATACCTAGTACATTTTTGGTATAGTGCAACCAACTCACAGCCGTGCAATAAGGTGAACTTCATGCTTGGCTCACGTTTTGCGTCGCGTACCCAGGAGCCTACGACCAGCCTGGACATCAAGTACGTGGCGAACAACGAATTCGCGCAGTTTCAAATCTGGGATTTTCCCGGAGACTATGACACTTCGAGCGGTGAGGATTTCTCGTGATGGGAGGCTTTTTTTGGTCGGGAAAGGGGTGGAGGGAATGGGGGGGGGGGGGTGGAAGGAGTGAGGGAAGGGGGGGGGGGGAGGATGTACTTATTTGTTGCTTGCCTTAGTCATTTGAGCAGTACCACGTATCCTGTGTGAGACTGGGGGAGGGGGGGATAACGAATTCGCGCAGTTTCAGATCTGGGATTTGTCCGGAGACTGCGGTGACATTGCAGACGGTGAGATGTTTTTTTTCGGTCGGGGACGCTTGGGGGAAAGGGAGGGGATGGTGGGGAGGAGGGACTGAAAGGCAAAGGGATAGGGCGTGGAGTGATATCATTCCATGCGCTGCCGCAGTCCTTAGGAACATGGACTCTCGCACCCCTACAATGCCGGGACGGATCACGCCCGGTTTTCATCGACCAGGACGGATGTTGCGAACGGGGTGGGAGGAGGGAGGCGGTGACTTCGAATCCATATGTAGTCATCCTACGGTAGGGGTTGCACGTTTTGGGGCCAAACGTTTCTGGCCGGTTGCACTCCTCAAGCGAGGAACTACAGGTTAGTCTGGTACTTTTACGAGTATATTTGTTTTCGAACTAGCGCATAGAAGATGTTTGTCGGGTTGCGCGAACGAATGCCTTCATAGTCATGTCTCGGATGAGATGTTGAGGTCCTTACGCTCGGAGCTCGGAAAGTTGTGCTGCGCCCCTGCCGTGGGATGCCTCTGTACTCTTCAACCGATAAGTAATTCCATGGGATAAGTAGGTACATCTCTAGAAACGAATAATGCTGTAAGCCACAAACGGTTTTCCAATGGTATGTGGATAATTCTTCAGATTAAGAACCTCGTCAGTCAGGAATTGTTTGACCAAGAAGCGCTACCCTGATCGCCGAACGCCCCCCCCACGTCCTACGCCCCCCCACATAACCCCCCTCCCGTTATATATTATTAATAGGAGATAGATCCTTATCTATTATAGGAGATGGGTCCTTACAGATCCTAGGAGATAGATGGTGGCCACAGACGGCCAAACAGGTAGAAGATAAGGGAAGGAAAAAAAAAAGATAACGCATGAAAGAAACGCACGAAACGCCCTAAATGCGTGAGGTATCCCTATTGTGAGTAGAAACGGTGCTCTTTCTCAAAAGGGATGCGTGGTCAATGGCCAAACGACGAAGGTAAGCACTAAATGATCACGCCCCCCCCGCCCAACCCCCTCCACCCCGCCCCCGCCCCCCGCCCAATCCCAACCTCCATTCCCTCCCTCTCTCCCTCCCGCCCGCCCCCTTCCCCTCGCTACTCTTTTTGTTTGTTCTTCTGGATTCCGGTCCTTCGTGCGTTCGTGACGTGTTAACGTGTTAGATAAATTGATTTACGGGGGGGAGGTGATCAACGCGCAAGTTATCTTCAAGGAAGTTGCTGCCCTCGTTTTGGTCGTTGATGCGCAGGTGGGTGGAGTTTGTGTTGCCTTCTTTCGTATTTTTATTCGCCCCTTTGGAACTGCACGCATTTGTTTGGAAAACTACTTGGAGTTAGTGTGGGAGAGTTTTGCTGTGGCACAGGGTTAAGTTAACATATCAGCCCTTTTAGTAAGACCGTGTTCTTCGGTCTTTCATGTTTTCTGGTGGCTGTTCATGGATCCCAATAGGCTCAGCGACTGGTGCAACATGTGCCGTTTGCAACGTCACTTTGCAACGATCCATGGGATATGTGGAATTCCGAACGACGGGTCTTGAGTGTGAACTGTGCAGTGTCTGGTGTTGTGTTTCGCGATAGCTTTGGTATGTGCGGGTCCACGGGCGAAGCCGCTGTTCGTCGGTGGATCCGATGAACCCCATCCGATATTTGGATCTGTTGGATCCCATGGACGGCTGTATCCGATGGATCTGTTGGATATCTTATTGTGCGGTGAATCCCATCCATCCCATTGATCCGATGGGTTTATTACATCCAATCGATCCTACAGGTATGTTGGGTTCGATTGTCCCGATGGATATGTTGGACGGTCCCGTGGGCCCCATGCATATTTAATCCATTGGATCCCTTGGTTGCCATGATGGATCCCATGATGCATGATGGATCCCATGGATGGATATCTATTGGATCCCGTGGATGCGTCTCTGGTTCCCACGGACCCCATGCATGCTGTGACTCCGTTGGATCTGCTGGGGACACATTGGTTCTGTTGGGTCCGATGTATCCCGTGGATGCGCTGGATCCCATGGATATATTTTATCCCTTGGATATCATGGATCCGTTGGCTCTGTTGGATGCGATCGATCCAATGGTGAATACCATGGATCCGTTGGATCTACTGGACCCCATGGATCTGCTTGATCCGATGGAGCTCATGGGATATTTTTGTGGGCAATGGTCAAAAGGGGTATACCCCCTGCTTTTTTGGTCAATCGGAGATATAGGCCAAACCTGGCCGCGGGAGGCGCTCGCACGTGCCCCAGACTGCTAAAAAGCAGTTCTGACGCGCTAGCAAGGTGCCCCCCCAGACTGCTCTAAAGGCAGTTCTGACGCGCTAGCAAGGTGCCCGCAGACCTTGCCGAGCACGCGCACTTTTTCTTTTTTTAAGCACGTTGGGGATAACGGGACCGCGGCGCGCGCGGGGTCTTACGGATCCCCCCTTTGGACCACGTGTTGGGGGGGTATGCCCCCGCAAAATCTACTAAATTCATGTAGTATCCCCGCGTGACTATACTTTCACCCCACTTGACCGAAATCGTACCCCTACTTGACCACTAACGGAAGCCCCAAAAGCAGGTACAAACACATCTACACGTCACCGTGCACAGCAGCCCGAACAGCCCAAGGGCCGAACAACCGGCAGTTGCGAGTAGTCGCGAGTTCGATTTCTTCGAGAAATAATACACTTAAGAACCCAAACAGCAGTATTTGATTTGAAATCAAAATATTTGGTTGTATCTACACATACAAAATCTGTGCAAAAATAGGAAGGAAGAAGCCAAACAAGAAACAAGAACAAATACCACTGCTGCTGCCGTAAAATGGGGTTGATGCTGCTACGTCGTACCAGGGGTGCTTTTAGTTGTGGTTAACTTGTTGGGTCTTTGTTGGGTCTATTTCTTCTTTAATGTCGGTTGCTGCTTGTCTCACAGAATACGCTTGTCTAACACAATACGTAGTATATACCTGGTACATGACGGGGAACGCCACGTCCGACTACAAACGTACGAGTACAAACTACTTTATCGTTCGGTTGTACTACCGGCCTTCCTTCACGCTTCACGTGTCCGTCCGTGGTGCTAGCTTTTGCCGTATGTCTCTTGCTGTCCGCTGGCTGCTGGGGTTTGAAAGCAATGTCTCCATTGCTCTACTTTTCGCAGCACCCACCATCAACCCCCTTTTACAGCAGCAGCGGTAGTGGTGTTTGTTCTTGTTTCTTGTTTGGTTTCTTCCCTCGTATTTTGCAAAGATTTGTATGTTTAGATTCAACCAAATATTTTGATTTCAAATATTTGAACAAATCAAATACTGCTGTTTGGGTTCTTCGTGTATTATTTCCCGAAGAAATGGACCGCGACTCCTCGCAACTGCCGGTTGTTCGGCCCTTGGGCTGTTCGGGCTGCTGTGCACGGTGACGTGTAAATGTGTTTGTACCTGCTTTTGGGGCTTCCGTTAGTGGTCAAGTAGGGGTACGATTTCGGTCAAGTGGGGTGAAAGTATAGTCACGCGGGGATACATGAATGTAGTAGATTTTGCGGGGGCATACCCCCCCAACACGTGGTCCAAAGGGGGGATCCGTGAGACCCAGCGCGCGCCGCGGTCCCGTTATCCCCAACGTGCTCAAAAGAGAAAAAGTGCGCGTGCTCGGCAAGGTCTGCGGGCACCTTGCTAGCGCGTCAGAACTGCCTTTGGAGCAGTCTGGGGGGGCACCTTGCTAGCGCGTCAGAACTGCTTTTTGGCAGTCTGGGGCACGTGCGAGCGCCTCCCGCTGCCAGGTTTGGCCTATATCTCCGATTGACCAAAGTCCCCGATTGACCAAAAAATCAGGGGGTATACCCCCGTTTGACCATTGCCCTATTTTATCTGTTGGACCTCATGGACAGTTGGATCTGATGGATCTTTTGGATGTGTTTTTGTCCGATATCTCCCATTGATCCCATCGATCCGATGGATCGTTTAGATTCAATCCTATGGATATGTTGGATCCCATGAACCCGATGGATTTGTTGGACTCGATGGATCCCATGGATCCGTTGTACATGTTGGATTGCATGGACCCGATAGATCTGTTGGATTTTATGGATCCGTTGGACCCGTAGTGTTGTGTCCGATCAATCCCGTCGATCCGTACGATTGTTGGATCCTATGGATTAGATGGATATCTCTAATCCGATGGGTTCGATGGATTTATTGGGTCCGGTGGATCCTTTGGATATGTTGGATCCGGTGCTTCCGATGGATACGTTGGATACGTTAAATCTGATAGGTATCGTGGATCCAATGGATTCCAGTGACCGGTTCGATCCCGTAGATCTGTTGGACGATGGATTCCATGGATCTATTGGATCCGATAGATATGTTCGACCCCATCAATTCCATCGGCCCGTTGGATAAGACGAATATGTTGGATCCCGTAGATTCTTTGAACCCGTTAGATATGTTGGACCCCGGGGATACGTTGGACCCCTTGGTGCATCCCGTGGATCAGTTAGATCTATTGTATCTGATCCGTGGGTCTGTTCGTGGATCTGCTGGATCCGATCAAGCCCATGGAAGCTTTGAACCTGTTGGAGCCGATGGATGCCATGGACGGTTGGATTTGATGGATTGGAATGGATCCTTTGGATCGGTTGGATCGGATGGGTGTGTTCTATCCGATAGATCCTACGTATCCCATGGATTTGTTGGACCTATTGGGTCCGATGGATCACATCGATTCGATGGATCCGTGGATTTATTGGAGCCAGGGGATCCCATAGATGTGTTGGATCCGATGGTTGGTCCAATGAATCCCATGGGTCCGTTGGACAAGTTGGATATGGTGGGTCTCGCGGATCCCCTGGATCGCGTGAATAGGTTGGATCCCATCCGTTGGGTGTTGTGCATCACATGAATTCGATGGGTCGCGTGGATCCGATGGATGCCATCGATCCCAAAGATTCGTTGTATCTGTTAGATTGGATGGACCCCATGGACCCGTTGAACCTGTTTGATATCATGGACCCGGTAAGTCTGTTAGATCCGTTAGGTCTCATGGGCTCCGATGGTTCCTTGGATCCGCTGGAATTGTGGGATCTGTTGCGTCCCATGGGTTTGTTCGATCCTGCCATGTATCCAGTGGACCCCATGATCCCGTGAGTGTGTTGGATGTGTTAGATGCGATGGATGATGCGATGGATGCGATGGTGGGCCCGGTTGATCTGGTGCGTGCTATGGATCCCATGGGGTCGTTAGATCCGGCGGATCCGACAGATCTCATAGACTACATGGATCCCATAGATCACATGGATCCCATGGATCCGACAGATTTTTGGATCCAATGCACCCCATGAATCTGTTGGATCCCGTGGACTCGTTAGACCCGACTGATCCCATAGAGATGTCAGATCCGATGGATCCCGTAGGTCCGTTGGCTTTGTTGGATCTCTTGGTTTTTTGGTCCCATTGATCCGTTGGCTTTGTGGTATCTTTTAAATTTTTGTTCATCCGATGGGTTTGTTGGCCCAGTTGGATGCCTTGTTTACGTGGGTTCGGCTGTTTCCGCTGTGTCTGTTGCATTCATTATTTCCGTTGAATCCGATAGATATGTTAATTCGTTAGATTTGATGCTCATATCCGCCATCCGTTGGGATGGTGTTATCCGTTGCGCCGTACAGGAGGATCCGATCGAAGAAGCCCTTCACAAGGTTATCAACACCATGCGGCGGGCCTACGCTGTCAACCCCAATCTTGACTTCGAGGTTTTCATCCACAAGGTGAGCGTGATTGCTGGGGACTTTTTGTGGGTACTATTTTTGTCTCGCACTCTCTCTTTCTCTTGCTCTTTCGCTGCGCCGCTTTTTCTCGATTAGTGTTTTTTGCGTTTTTTTTCATGTGTTATTTTACCGTTTTTGTCATGTTTGTTTTGTTTTTTTGTTGGATTTTCGTTTAACTTTGCACGATTTGTTCTGCACTTTTTTCCGTTCTTGTACAGGTGGACGGAGACCTGTACTTGACTGACGACCCGAAGGACGACTGCTTGCGGGAAGTCCAGGCGTTCCTAAGCAGAGGTGTTTTACTTCACAATATGGAGATCCAGATCACCTACTACCTCACCAGCATCTACGGTACGAATGTGTCCTTCCATGGATTTTGAACCACGCAGGGGCCACACCACATCCCCCGAGTCACATGTTATTTTCTTTTTCTATACTATTTTGAGAAGGCGATGTGGAGAAGGCTACTGTTGTTTTCTTTTGGTGATATATATACTACACCTAGTGTTTGAAAAACAAAACTTTCGCCTCCCCAACCCCCTCCCCCCCCCAACCCCCACCCCCACCCCCTCGAACGCTCCGCCCTCTCCTCACTGGTTGTACGACTTACAGGATAGGATTTATAGTTTCCACGCACAGATTGAGCTGCCCCGCCCGTCCCGCCCCCCCCCCGCCCCCGCCCCCCGCACCCTCTTGATCAAACCCAGGCCCCCACGTCCTTCAAAACTCCGCCCTCCCCTCACCGGTTATTCGACTTACAGGATTCACTTGATAAACTGATGCATTTCCTTCCACAGCTGTCGGATTTTGTCCCCCTCAAAAGTTGGTTTCATAGTTTCCGCGCACAGACTGACTAACATCACCCTGTTGACCCTGATAACTACACTGCAGTTGTAAGGGGAGTCGCCGACATATATATCCTTAATGAGGACACACAACCCGTAATACGCGCGATCGGAGTATCACACAGATTGCAAAGATGAGTTTCGACAATATCTTCGATCTCACAGCTGGGGTGTATTTTTATTTTTATCATATACTACACCGACCTATAAAGCGAGCTAAAAATAGGTCTTGCCGCCCGTCTAGGAAGTGCGTGTAGCAATGCAAGGATTCTGCGCGCGTGTAGTACCTTGCGTTGCAGTCCGGGTATCCGTTCCCACAGCGACCCGGATCGCTTCGCGTCGCTGGTGTTTTCGTCATTTTTGACGAGTTTTCCCCCTCTGCAGCGCCAAAGGGGTCAAGAAACTCTTAACTTCGAACCGGGCTCTAATTCTTACGTGGGGCAGGGTATGCCCGTCACTAATTTGAGTATAAAATGATGTTTTTTAACGTTTCGTGCAAGGTCGAGACATGGTTTGACTCTTCTTCCGATTCGTTAACTCAATAACTACTGCGACCATGATCCCACGCCAGTTTAAATCAAGAAGTGTCACCGAAAGCATGCGTGCAGTTCTACTAAGGTTAATTGTGGTTCCGTTTTGTACGTCCGTTGGTTATTCTGCACGGAGCCGTGTTGGATACATGTTCGTCACATTTTCTTGCTGAAGTATGTGAGGGGTAAACGAGCTCCCAATTTTGTTGAGCGCTATCGCATTTGTTTGTCACATGTCATTTGTTATTCATGTCTCACGGACCACGCATGTCACGCCCAATTTGTTCTGTGTTGCCGCATCATCTACGCCTGATGGGTTTATTCTTGGTGCCTCACGACCCGAACAGATCACAGCATCTTCGACGGGATCAGCAAGGTGGTGCAGAAGCTCATCCCCCAGCTGCCAACGCTCGAGAACATGCTCAACTGCCTCATTTCCGTAAGTCCGTCTTCAGTATTCCAGCGAAACGTTCTACGATATGGGTAAAATATTTTGATGAAATTATTCCTGTCTGGCAAGATTCCTAGACTGAGGAACTACTTATTACCGTTGCAGTTCCGTTTGGCGATGTTATTAGTTATTATTACTTCGAAGTAGTATTTATCAGGTTTATGCGTACTCAATGGTTATGTTCCGCGAAACATTTGTCGGGTTTAATCGGGTGATGCGTTCAGTTTTTCTCAAGGTCAGTCCCCCCCCCCCTCCGTTTTTCCCGCCCTCCCCCTGTCCTTCCCTCCCTCCCTGCCCCCCCAAACGCCTTTAAAAACAGAGCTGTATGATGGAGAAATCTTTCCTGTTCGACGTGGTATCGCGCATCTACGTAGCTACCGACTCGAACCCTGTCCATATGGCCACCTATGAGCTTTGCTGCGACATGATCGATGTCGCAATAGATGTATCGTGTATCTACGGAGTAAGAGAGGAGGTGAGGGAGGCTTCGGCGTATTGCCGCTGCTCACACGCAGGTCTGAATGTGTTGTTACGTGTGTATGTTGATTATTTTGAGTGTCGGGTATCAGTTTCCTCTATTACCATACGGTAGAAGAGGTGCTGGTAGACTTCTCCACACGTCGAAGGGATAGATTTATACCCTATCTGCCTGGTCTAGATCACACAGATCAGTGGCTTTGGACACATGTATAAATCATCAGGGGCACACCTATGAGCTGTGCTGCGACATGATCGATGTTGCAATAGACAGCATGTATCAACGAAATGGGGGAGGAAGTTTGCTAGGCTACGGTATTTTGTCGCTGTTCATACACAGGTGTGAACGTGCTATTCCATTTGTAGTTTGGTTATCGTGAGTACTAGGTTCCTCTGCTTCCTCGACTTTTCTACATGTCGGTGAGGCAGATCATGTTATTATCTTCCTGAACTACAGTAGATCTTACAGATAAGTGGGTTGGGACATATATAAGATACAAAGTGGTACACCTATGAGCCGTGCTGCGACATGGTCAATGTTGCAATAGATGTATGGTGCATCTACGGAAGGAAGGAGGAAGTGAGCGATAATGGAGTGGAAGTAGTTCTGTTTGGCTCATTTTTTTCCGCATGTCGGACGTACAGATCGTGTTCTAGATAATGTAGATCCTACTATTGCTGATGTGACATGTTGTGCAAGACCCTTTGTGTCAGCACTGGACTTTGTGCGTCGACACGTAACCATTGCATCGACAGCTCACCTTTTTATCAAATTATACCGTTTGTGTCAACAGTGTACCGGTACCTGTTGCATCTGCAGTGTACCCGTTTTGCCAAACGTGTAGCTTTTGCACTGGCAGGACTCCTGTGTCGACACTGACCCCATGTGTGTACTCTTTGTATCGACAGTGTACCATTGACTCTGACCGCCTCGTTCGCGGTGACTGTGCCCTTTTTTTTGTTGGGTTCTGTACTGCAGGAAGGAAAGGAGTCAGACAGGCTAGCGTACGACGACCACTCTGCCAGCATTTTCCGACTGAGCAACGGCACGGTTCTTTATCTCCGCCAAGTTGGAAGGTGGACGAGCTTGCCAAGCGTTTATGCCCATCTCTGTTTTGAACCTCGTTTTGTGGGGTTACGAGCAGATTGCATTTGACGCCTTTCAATAGCAAATAATTGGGTGGTAAAGTAAGCCAACGTGGAATTTTAATATCATGTGCGCCACGAATACACCAATCAGATACAAAAACACGAAAGTCCCCAAATTCCTCACGCAGCTAACTGTAATACCTAGCCAACTATCATAGTAACCGCTGCAGTCGCGATTCAGTTCGGTTTCATGGATCTTGTTGTTTGGTTCGTTTTTCTTCCTGGGGTATTCTTCCACTCTAGCATTGTTGGAGCCGGTTTCGTGGCCGCGGGCTAGACCATGGCGATGAGTTTTACCAGATATGTGACGGCAACAACTGCAGTCCGCCAATTAATTCACAGATCTGCCGTTTTTAATAGTTCCCTTTTCGCGACGCACCTACTCGCGCTAGCGTGTTTGATGTATTTCCAGATTGTTTTTTTGTCTCTTTGGGATTTTAAATCCTTATTTTAGTGCCTCCCCCCCGTATTAGGAGTAGGAACGGTGCTGTCTCGCAAGGGATGCGTGGTCAATGCTTATATGATCAAGCAAGCAACGAATGAGTGCGTCCCTCCTCTCCGTTTCGAAAAAGATCCGCGGTCAATGGCCAAACGTCCAAGGCAACAATCAAATTCATATGCAACCCCCCCCCCCTCCCCCTCCCGTTCCAATCGCCACGCCTACCCTCCCCTTTTTGCATCGCAGCTACTTAGCGCTGGTGTGCTTGATGCAAGCAGAGCACTTCAACAACAAGGAGGGACTGATCGAGTACAACGTTAACTGCTTCAAGCAGACCTTGGCCCAAGTGTTCAAGCGACCTCCGTTGCGAATGGTAAGTTGCACCGCACTCCTACATGACATCCGCACAGGCTGTGCACTCTGCGTTGTTTTTCCCGCGATCTAAAATTGACTTTTCAGCCAATCGCAGATGTTTCGTGCCCGCACAGTGACGGAATCGGCCGTGTCCACCTCGGAATGAAACCGCCTAGTCTCCGAAGCCACCATTTTCGTTGTGTGTGCCTTTATTGGTTTGGAGAAAACCGGCTCGGAATTCGTCCCAAGGGGTGTATTCTCTTGCGGGTGCTATGTCGTTAGGTCCGTGGGTTGGCTGGTCTTCACGGTTAGTTAAAACTTAGGTGGCGACTAACTGGCTTAGTTTGTATGATTAATTAGACACCACGCGTTGAGCCACGAACGCCGCAGTCAGATGAAAAAACGCCGGACACCGCAAATTACCGCTTGGAAGTAACTGTAATACTTGGCCAGCTGATACAAATAGTTGCCCTTTTACAGTCAGCCAAGTTACATCCCTACTCAAATGCGTTCACCACCTTCACCGCCTACCTGCCCACGCCCTCTTTCCCCCCTATGCCGCATTGCCTCTCTGTAGTGTTTCTGTACGTGAGTTTTCGTTTCGTTTTTTTTTGTGTTACCCACGAGCACCTTATTTCTCCCCTATTCCGCCGTCGTATTGTTTGTTTTTCTGTTTTTTGGCCGTCTTATCGCACAGCTCGCCTCTCATCGGGCGTCTCACGAAGCGCAGGCATGACCCGCGCACAAATTTATGTTACGGTGGGCGAGCGATCGACATTATTTTTTTCTTTTCTTTTCTTTTTAACCTTTTTTTGGCAGCCGTGGTGTGCCCTATGCGCGGACGTCGCGGGAAGCGGCTTCCGTTTGGTGAACCAAATAGCCGAAAGCCTGGTGGAAAAAGGCTGAAAGTCGTTTTTTTTTCTTTGGCTGTGGTGTTTTTTGACGTCACTCGCATAGGGGATTGTTGTCGGTTACATTTGCGACCAGCGGTTAAACCGTATTATCCCGACCCTGGTCGTGTGGTGTTTGTCGTTGTTCAACACAACAAGTTATTGGTTGCTTCTCGCTGCTATCGCTTGGTCTACCAACATAACCGAAAGCCTGACGGAAGGGCTGAAATTCGTCCTTTTTCCGGCTGTAGGTGGTAGTTTGGGACGTGATTAAGCCACGGGACTGTTGTTTAAAGCCTGGAGGACAAAACTGAAATTCGTCTTCTTCCGGCCTTATTCGTGGTTTTACGTTACTCGCACACGTGAGTTTTATCGGTTAGTTCGGAAGTCTATCGCCTGGTGCGCCAAATGGACCGAAGTCCTGGGGGGGAGGCTGGATTCTGTCAGCGTTTTTCAGTCTGTGGTAGTTTTTGACGTTGTTCGCACACGAGACTGCTGTCGAAAGCCTGGAAGAAAGGGCTCACATCCGTCTTGCTTCAGCTGCCGTGGTGGTTTTTGGCGTTAGTTGGGTCTGGGGACTGTTGTCTGAAGACTGAAACCCGTTTTTTTGTTTAGAAGCTGTGGTTGTGGTTGTAGCTTTTGACGTTGGTCGCACGTGGCACTATTGCCCAGAGCCTGGCGGAAGGTTCGAGTTCGTGTTTTTCCGGCATTCGTCGTGGTTTTCGACGATAAATCGCGAAAACGGACTGTCGCCGGTTACTTCTCCGGAAATGGGTTGTCTGTTTTTCCGGCCTTCGTTGTAGTTTTGACGTCATTTCGCAAACGGAACTGTTTTCGGTTACTTTTGAGTCTTTCCAGACTGTGGTGGGTGTTTTTTACGTTACTCGCACACGAGACTGTTATGGGTTACTTTTGCGGACAGCGGTTTCATTTTATTGTTTTTTTCGCTGTGCGCGCGGGAAGGCGACGGCGCTGGGTTTACCGTCACCGACTGTGGTGTTAATTTCCGACTTTATTCACGCGCGAGATTGCTGTTGGTGTCTGTTGGCCCTGGGAACGAGATCCCTTTGGCCCTGGGAACAAGGTCCCTTTGATAGCCGGTACCTGCAATATAGGTATCCCGTGATTGTTGTGCGCATAAATGAAGTGTGTTTCCTACAAACCAACCAAAGCCACGCACATTGACAGCAGCCGTCATGAATCTTCTTCATGTGGAGACCAAAACCCCAAAACCAAACCCCCAAACCCGGCATCATTGCCTTCCTCGGTGGAGAGAATAATCGGCCAGCGGGTTGGGGGGTGGGGGGGACAGAGCGGCGTATGAAAGATGCACACGCTTTTAGCTCGCCATGACCCGGATGCCGCTTTGCACCGACGCTAGTTGTGCGTCGGGCAGGAGGGGGTGTTGAGCCTTTTATCCGTTTAGAACTCTTTAACCCCTCCCTATACTAATTCCAAGTGATTTATCCCTAAACGAGTTTCCACCAGTAAAGGCGTTAACAGGCCAACAGTAACAACAACGAAATATGGTGGTAAACCATTACTGAGCACACAACCCCAGCCAGTAACTATCGCTAGCAGCGGCAGCAAAAGGAGATAGACGGTGCGATGTCGCGCGGGCTTTCGCTGTGGTGGCGGATTAAACGTCATACTCATTTAATTGCGTCTCTGTAAACACGAGCGGCTGGCTTATTACTCAGTTTACAAAGATGAGTATTGACCCTAACTTAGTCTAACTCACAGCTGACGATTTTAGAAAAATAATATAAATAATCACACGTGCTCCGCATTGGGCGCCTCTTTTCGGTATCCTCCACCCCCCAAAAAGGGGACTTGTGGTGTCCCCGGGCTTTTCCGTCAAGGCCGTCTGTCAAGGCGTGTTCCTTGACGGCGTCTATCAAAGGGTCAAAGTCCCCGTCTCCTGACATTGTTTACCCCGGAGATCTGGCCCATAGTCCAGAAGCGTGGATGGCAGCTCGGTTCAGGGCCAGCATCGCTGTAGCAGTAGCAGCAGCAGTGCTAGTAGTAGTAGTAGTAAGTAGTAGTAGTAGTAGTAGTAGTAGTAGTAGTAGTAAGTAGTAGTAGTAGTAGTAGTAGTAGTAGTAGTAGTAGTAGTAGTAGTAGTAGTAGTAGTAGTAGTAGTAGTAGTAGTGATGGTAACGTGGGTGGGATGAGAAAGCCAGGCTGCTCTTTACTGGAAAATAAGAAAATCAGGAGCCGTTATACTGAAGTTTTGTAGAACGCACCCTTTCTTGAGTAAGAAACCCAGCCCGAGCCAGTAATCCTGTTTTTTACGAAGTGTCCTGTACCACACTGTACCTGGTAGCACTCAGGATAGGTTGTCGTCCACGTGACGCGAGAGAGATATCTTCACGATGCCTGGATGGTAACTGAGAGAAGTGTATTTGACCGTTGTGCTGCAAGAGCATAATGATGTGGTCGTCAGGCAGTAGAGCTTGACGTTTGATCGACAACAGGTAACTGGAAGAAGAGCACTTGAACGTTTCGTGCTACTGTATACAGCAGCATGTGGTCGTCAGGCAGTAGACCTTAGCATTTATTCTTGAGATACCCTTTATTGACCAAATACTTGCATTTCGGCACGTTTCATTGATCACATGCGCACACACAGTAATATGCACTTCTAACACCTCATCCTACCCGGGACCTGATCCAACCCGGGTCTGATCCCGTTTGGTACCTCTAGAAATAAGTGTTGTCAGCCCTCCGAGGAGCCGCCAGAGGCCATGAGCGCGAAATGCGAACGTCCATCTAATAATGTGTCGGTCGCAGCAAACCGAGGGTCGGCCACACAACCGGCAAGCAAATTCTCGAATAATTAGTGGTAAGGTACCCCCTCTCGTCAGGGGACATCCTGGTCCATCCCCAGGTTTCTTGATGGGAACATTACATCATGGTCTATCAGCCACAAGTCCAATATCCCCCGCACCAAGGTAAATTTTACGCAGTGTGTTGGGATGTTCGAAAATCTATATCTGGAGACACCGTCAAAACGACAAAACAAGCGCTGTGCGCATCTTTTGACAATGTCATTTTTAAAATCGAAAAAAAAGGTTAATTGTCTCTTACATGCAGAAAAACGTATGTATAACCCAGCCCAGGTTCCCCTGGGTGTTGCACTTTTCACACCCAAATTCTGAGCACTGATTCGGAGAGCTCTGGTTATTGGCCGCCAGCCTTTTTTCTAAGTAAGAAAAAAAAGAAAATACGGAGATACGGGCAAGTACACGAGTGAGTCGTGAAGGTCGTTTGCTCCTGGTTATACTAAACAGCTAAGTGTTATGTATTGCTCGTGGAGCCTAGGGCGCAAGATATGGGATACGGTTGGATATAAAAGGGTTTCACATGCCTTTGAAAGCATGTGCGTATAGAAAAAAGGGGGTGATGCTTTTGCCTCGTGGAATTGCACGCTACTCAGTTCGTCCGTGGCGTGTGTGGTACTAATACAAGAGCTTATCTAGTGCAAGTGAGTGACCAACGTGGAACCTGCCTAGTAGAGAAACCTGCAAAGGGTGGCCTGTGTCTGTAACAGCCCCTTAATCTTAACATATATGGCTTAATCGGCATGACTCGGGAGGGCTTGCGGTCTGCGCGCCCCCTCCACAACGGTCCCCGGCATTGGCTTGGGTGGGCTGGTGCCCCAACCCGATATCGCCGTCTTGGGTGGGCTCACCCTCACCTCCACTGATTTTCGCGATTTTCGCGCACACGGACCACGTATGAGGATTGACGACTTTTTTTCTCCCACCGGGAGATTCGACGCCCGTGTTTCTGCTTTCGTTGGTATCGGTGATGACCGCCTCGGCCGCGCGCCACTTTGGCATGCCGCCGACGCCACTTTCACTCAGGTTTTCGCGGTGCCCTCGAGTCGTTGTACGGTAGCCGCCCCAACTTTTCTTTACCGAAATCGTCGATTTCAAAACCAGCTCCCGACCGTATCTCCTGAAATACGGTGTCCACCGACACCCCGACGTCGTCGATCGTTAGACCTTTGCACACAAGACAATATACGGACATTTTTTTTTTCAATAGTATCCTTCCTTGTGTCGAGCAGCGCCATGTAACGTCCGGTAAACAAAATCGCTGGTTTTGGGGGGGGGGCTGCCGTAGAATCAGTCCCTCCGTGGCTACTCCGTCAGACTTACTCCCGCGGGCCCCTACGTCCCCATCAGAGGCTTCAGTGGCACTGCCGCCTACGGACCGCATCTCCACTCGGACGCGCCGAAGAACAGCCACTGCGGGCGGTGCCGCGCAGCCTGCTCTTGACTATGGTTTCGGACCCGACAGGGTTCCGCAGACGTCTTCCTCTCGGGTCGACTCTCCGCCGCGCGTTCCGCGCCCTCGGCTGCCTTTGGCTGCCGCCCCGAGCGCATCTCGAACCCCAACGCCTATCCCGACGGTACCCATCCCGTCTGACCACGACCGATCGAAGCCTTTGGGTCTCCCGCTGTTAGGGCTCTCGACCCTTTCGGAATCCCCCTCCACCCTTACGGCCGATTTGGACGCCCTCGGCGCTGCTGCCGATCTACGCTTTGGTGATTCCGCTGCTCGTTGTTCGCACGCCGATTGGGAGATAGAGCGGCGTGCAGAGCCTACGTGCTACGCCGCCATACAAAACATTCTTGGCGGCCGGCCGTTGGCCTTGTCCACCGACATCTTAGCGCGTTTCCCCTCGCACCGGCGACGCCCATCCTCGGACATCCAGGAGCTCGCTGGCAAAGGCCGCCTCCATACTACCGACGAGGACATTGTCCTATTCGTCCGTAGTCTAACCCCGGCCCACTCCTTACGGCCTGCGGGGCGCGCGGCTTGCCTTTTGGGGGACGAACCAATCCGTATTTACGTGCCGCTACTCATGCGCCCTTGGATCATGCAAGCATGCCATTCCACTGGTTCCTGCCATCTAGGCACGACACGCTCACTTCGCATGCTCGAGCGTTTCTAGTGATGGATAGGAATGAGCATATGCACCCGCTGGTGGTTGCGCCATTGCTTGAAGTGCCACGCGAGGAAGACACTGCGACTGACGGTTGGATAGCCCGTCAATTCGATTCCCCTCACTCCTTGGCCGAGCATTGCGATAAGCGTGGACAACTTTGGGCCATTGCCGGTCACGCCCCGGCGTAACACCTACCAGGTATATTTTTCTTTCACCGACCGCTTTCGCCGTCGTGCGAACATGTTCGCCGTCACCGCCGCTGAATTTACGCTGAAGCCACGGCCAACATCCTGATCAACCCGTACATCCCCCTTTGGGAGTGTCCACGTAGCATCTTCTCGGACAACGGCCTCCAGTTCTGCGCCAAGCTTTCCCACGTCGTATATGAGCTTCTTCGCCACCAGCTCCTACCATCCAAGCCGTAACGGTGGTGTGGAGCGCGTTAACCACACAATGGCCCAAATACTGGATATGGTCGTCAACGAACACCAAGACGATCGGGATACGCAGTTGCCGCACGTGGAGTTCGCCTACAACAATTCGGTCAGTGCCGCCACTGGCCTGGCCCCCCACGAGGTTCACATGGGCAGGCGCCCGCGCCTCCCTCACTATTTTCGACCTCTCCGGGGTCGCCGGCCATCAGAGCCTGGCCTGCGACCACCTTGTATACTGCAACCTGGCGTCGGAACGCCAACAGCGCGCCGACGATGTTGTTCGCGAGATGCATGCCTTAACAGTTTCCCGTGTGGAACGGCGAAATTCAGCCCTTTCGGACGCTTTGCGCCAGGTCCCCAACTTCGTTGTGGCTCATTGGGTTTGGCTGTATAATACGGCCTCCACTATTCGCGAAGGTGCGAAAGCCGGCACGGATGCAAAGGTGCCAAGACCAAATTCGCGCTAAATTGGACGGGCCCCTACAAGGTCCTTGCCGCCGCCCCCTGCCCTGCTAACGACACACCTCGAACGTTTCCCCTCTCGGGGATAAGCTCCTCTACTTGGGCCTCTCCACAGATATGCCCGGCGCGGATGCGCACCGCCGCGTCTCCTGTCGAGCGCTGCAAGTCCTGCACCAACCCCTACGACCGCGGCGACATGCCCAAGTATTCTTCCGGATGGGTTGACGCAGTACGTGCTCAACAATTTTACGAAAAAATCCCCCCCATACCACGTGACCCAAGACGACGTGTCGGCGCCCCTCCACCGGCTAGAGGCGGAACGGATCATCGGCCATCAATCGGTCCGTGGCAGGGGTGGGGCTATCGCGGTCATGTAGGAGATGCATTGGACTGGGTCCTCCCGTCCGTCGTGGGAACGGCAGATGAACCTGCAGCTCACACGCCAGCAGATCTCGCTCTACTGGGCTGGCACTCCGAACCAACACCGTCGAACAAACCGCCTATATCGTCAGATGCGTATTGGAGCTGCACAACAGGAGCTTTCCCGTGCAAACGGCGAACGTTTTTGGCACCTGGCTACGGCTGCGTGCCGCGCGCTAACTGGTTACGCCACTACAGCACCACGGTGCTCCCCAATGGGGCCCAGTTTTTTTGTACAAAGCCGATGACGGCTTCTGGTGGCTTGGGAAAATCAGCGCTCGCACATCCACCGACGGGGAACATTTGGTACGTTTTCTAGACGACCCGGGACCGATCAAGCTACCGCTCTCTCCGGCTCACTACACGAATTCGACAGGAGGTGTTCAAGGTTCCTGGTGCCTTCAACACCGCCAGGGTAGACCAGTTTCACGCGGGATGCAAAGTAACGTAGATTATGTTGGTAAATCCGTGACTTCTGGAGAAAGAGATATTGTATTAATGAGACCTTGGTCTGGAGAGACAGGCCGGGAAGTGGAGTGAACGAGTGGGGCGAGCGCAAAGGCTGCGAGCTCCCACGCCACTTCGGAAAGATGCACACAATCGGACCAATGCAACATACCGATCACGGCAATAAGCCGTTAATTCGACCTCTAGCAACAATACGAGAGTGTTCTACCTGACATTTGTCCGATGTACCATACATACCCCTACGGTCCAATGTATAACCCTTAGGTGTGTACAATCTACCGAACTACCGCAGCACCACAAATAGTATCCCTATGTGCTAGCTCGGCAACCTCAGATCGAAAGTTCCTCTATTCAAATCATCCAATCAGATGTTCTACCGCAACTCAGTCGATACACACGGCCGCTATCACGAACAGATGAATCTCGAGGCGCGGACGTGGCTAGTTGATGTTCAGGCCACCACTGACCTCGAGTATTTTGATCCGGTTTTCCCGATTTTGAATTTTGCTTCTACGAGGGACATTCATTTTTGCTTTTGACATTTTATTCAGTTTTCCTGGGGGGATTTTCCTGGTAATTCTCCGCCCGGTTTCGACGTCGTCCCCGCAGGGTGGGGCACGATGTCCATTCCGCGCGCGCGAGTTGGGTTTCGTACGTAGCGCGTTCTGGTACGTTTTTGCGACCTCTTAAGGTTTTGCTCGCGAGGTTTTTGGCTCTTCCGCCTTCGACCCCAGCGCTTTCGCATTTTGTTTTTGTTTCAATTTTTTTGCATAGTGCCCGTTTTCTCTTTTCTCTGCCCCCGTTTTCCTCGCTAATCTGCGGAGGGACAGCTCTCGCGCATGTCGATACCGCCATTAGCTGGAGTGTTCTGTACAATTTTTCATCTCTTCCGTTTTTCGTTGGAGGTTTTCTACTGTAACATTTTCCCTGAGGCTTCGTAGCCTCGCAGCGTAGAGGTGTGGGAATAGGTTGTGAAGAGCCGCATCTTCGAGTCATGTTCTAGACCGTGGAACCGGTGCTTCCCTGCTTCCCCGAATCTTCCATATTTATGCATGTACGGCTCATCAGGGTGGGTTAGTGTTATGGTATTCCTCTGGGAGCCTAACAAGGCCTAAGATATGGGATACGGTTGGATATAAAAGGGTTTCACATGCCTTTGAAAGCATGTGCGTATAAGAAAAAGGAGATGATGCTTTTGCCTTGCGGAATTGCACGCTACTCAGTTCGTCCGTGGCGTGTGTGGAACTAATACAAGAGCTTATCTAGTACAAGTGAGTGACCAACGTGGAACCTGCCTAGTAGAGAAGCCTGCAAAGAGTGGCCTGTGTCTGTAACAGCCCCTTCATCTTATTATATGAACCAGCCGTGCGATATAAAATTCGAACACGGCAAACGATTGGTCTCGTCCAAACGTGCGAGCCATTTTTCTTTCGTTTCCGGCAACACGAAATTGCGCGAGAAAATCGTCATTTTGCCCAAGAATAAAATGACAGATTTAGGTCGATTGGCCAGCGATGCATTTTTGCGTAATTACTTGCATTTTGTATAGAAATTTGTTTTTCTTTCTCGTGCTCAACATCGATTCCTTTTGTCTTCGCGGTCATCACGAATATGGTTGTATCTTAATACATAGTCTGTGTATATTTCTTCGTAAGTTATGACTACAGGTCTAAAAGTAATTGGAAATATTGCCCAGAATGGACTAATATAAATTATAAAAAATGAAAATACACTCCAGCTGTAAGATCGAAGATTTCGTCGAAACTCATCTTTGCAAGCTGTGTGTGATACTCCGATTGCGCGCATTACGAGTTGTGTGTCCTCATTAAGGATATAGGTCGGCGACTCCCCTTACAACTACAGTGTAGCTATCAGGGTCAACAGGGTGATTTTAGTCAGTCTGTGCGCTGAAACTATAAAACCCGTTTCTGAGGGGGACAAAATCTGACAGCTGTGGAGGGAAATGTATCCTTTTATCAAGTGCATCTTGTAAGTCGAATAACCGGTGAGGGGGGGGGGGGAGTTTTGAAGGACGTGGGGGCCTGGTTTTGATCAAAAGCGAGCGGGTTTGGAGGGGGGGGGGGGGGGGGGGGGGGGGAAGGGGGGCAATTTGTGCATGTAAGCTATAAATCCTCTCAAGGGGATAAATCTGACGGTTTTGGCACCAGTTTATTATTGGGGGGCGGGGGGGGGGGGGGGGGGGGCGGGGGGGGCAGCTCAATATGTGCGTGGAAACTATACATTATATATACTGAGTATGCCTAGGTATGTTTTAAATATTTTTTAATCATCGCTCTTACTTTCCAGCTCAACTCGTGACAGGTTTTAGCCTCAGCAAGCTTCTGGACAGGCTGTGGTCACAGGTGTCTTCATTTCTCGCCCCAGATGCGTGTTTGTTTTATCTCTTATCCATAGTGTTCAGCGGTCCGGCATTTTTTATCTCTCACTTTCGGCCTGTCAATTTATACACGGATGATTGTGCGATGCGTGTAACGGATTGCTGGTGCTGCTGCTGACTGTGGAACACATTGCACACAGCGATCACTTATTTGGCCTTTGTTTAGCCTTTGTTCTGGAGCTACAATGCTCGGACTCTGGATAATACAACCCTGTTCATTCATGTATTGGGGTCACCAGGTGGTAATATCTGGCTTTGGTGTTCCGCGATGCTGGACCATGGTCCTGGGCTGAGTATTCAATCCCCGGGATTCCTGCTTGATATTTTTGTTCGATGTTTGCAATGAGTTTCTGGTACTGCTGTGGAACATTAACATTGGCTGTGTAACATTAACATTGCACTCATCTGCCACTTCTTTGTTTGATCTCTGTTCTGGAGCTTCCACATGCTCAAACTCTGGATGATACGATTCTCTTGTTTATGTTATTCGATCACCGGGTTTTAACGTCTGTCTTGAGTTAAATGCTTCAGCCGTGCTGCTGGCCCTGAGCTGAGAATCAACTGTTCTTCTACATAAAATTCACAACATCAGAAGAACCCATTGGTTATAACCGGTCCAAGACCCACATTCATGCACCTAGCTAGGAAATCCAGTGATGATGGAACTTGATAATCCGATGTGACGGCAACAACAGATCGCCGCCGACAGCTTTCAAGATTAAAAATATGATGATGTGCAATACATCAAAGGATAATGTACATCTGTCTGTACAAACCAGCGGCCGGTGCCACGCAGCTTGCAAAGATGGGTAACGACATTATTGTATGTCATGTGTCGAATTCACAACTAACTGACGTAATGATTGAATATTTTTACGAAAGTATTAGAAGCATAGGTTTTCCACGTATAACGGGGGAACAACTTCGCAACTTTTCTTGCATCTTGACATGACTCAGTAACATAAATGGCATCATAAATATTATAAAAATTAAAATACACTCCAGCTGTGAGATCGAAGATTTCGTCGAAACTCATCTTTGCAAGCTGTGTGTGATACTCCGATCGCGCGCATTACGAGTTGTGTGTCCTCATTAAGGATATAGGTCGGCGACTCCCCTTACAACTACAGTGTAGCTATCAGGGTCAACAGGATGATTTTAGTCAGTCTGTGCGCGGAAACTATAAAACCCGTTTCTGAGGGGGACAAAATCTGACAGCTGTGAAGGGAAAGGGGGGCCTGGTTTTGATCAAAAGCGAGCGGGTTTGGAGGGGGGCGGGGGGGGGGGGGGAAAGGGGCAATTTGTGCATGTAAGCTATAAATCCTTTCGAGGGGATAAATCTGACGGTTTTGGCACCAGTATATTATTGGGGGCGGGAGGGAGGGGGGGGGGGGGGGGGAGGCAGCTCAATATGTGCCTGGAAACTATACATTATTTTGAGGGGATAAATGTGACATTTTTGGAAATAATACATCAGTTTATCATGTATATCCTGGGGTAATCCGTACAATCAGTGAGTAAAGAGAGGGTGGAGTGTTCGAGGGGGTGGGGTTGGGATGGGTTGGTGGGGGAGGGTGGGAGGTGGGGGCGGGGGGGGGGGGGCGGGGGGGGGGGGGGACGGCTTTAGGTGAGGGGTTTGTTTTACGTGTGGTGCTAGGTCTAGGCGAAGGTGCGGGTGATGGGGAAGAAGGGGGCGTTCGAGGCGGGGGGGGGGGGGGGACACAGCGGCATGGATGGCTCTTGAAAGATAATGAGGTGATATCCTGTGCGTGAAGTGTTTATTAATGTATATATATATCAAATCATTCCTTGGTGTCATGTATTTTGGTCAGGAGTTTTTTGTCTCGGCCTAAGTATGCGATTCGCGGAACTGGAATTCTCTGTCGATTATAGCTTGGTTCGAGCGCCGCCTTCGGGGGGCGGCTCTAACGCCCCTCGCCCTGCCGTGTCCGTTCCGCACATCGACGTGAACGCGGACGGGTGCCGAGCGAGACGAGCGAGTGTCGAGGAGGATTTTTGGAAAAATGTTGAATCTTAATGGCTGCAACGCCTGAATGATTTACAAAATTGGCATCATTTCCAAACGGTACGTGATAATGTTTGGAATTTTGCGGTGGCATACTCTCGAGCGTTAGTTTCTTTGCTGTACTTTTTTACTTGTTCGTTTGGTTTCTTGCCCTTTTCATTGCATTGTTTTTGTTTCTGCTCGTTTTGCCAGCTGGAAATTCTTTTTTTTAGTGTGGGTTCACCTATAACGTGACACAAGTTACCGACGATATCCAACAACTTCGCGACACAAATTACCGACGGCAAAACGTTTCGTGACAAAATAACTCCCAAACCATGGAATCGTGACATTTCCATGTAACAGAATTTCGAGACAAAACCAAGCAGGTAGAAGAGCCGTCTCTTCGGCCTTTGGCCCTGGCTTTAGCATGGCCGCTGACACTCCAGGCAGCCTCTGCTGTAGGCATGAACGAGTGCGGTTGATTCGCAGCGAACTATCCCGCTGTGCTCGCTTCTATGTGGCCATTGTCCACGCCATTTCATGTCACCTCCCTTCTGTTTTGAGCTCGTCGTCGTGCCGTCGAGGTACGAGGAAACCCGTACGTACTGGGTGAGAACAGCAGTATGTACGACGAGCATGAACGCCAACTGACGACATTGGCAAACACAGAACATTAGGTGCAGCAGCAGTAGCCGAAGGGCGAAACTTCTAGCACATACTGCAGCAACTAGTAGCAACCAGAACCACAGCAGATAGCTCAAAGTGCAGTACGAGTGCCGTTGGCAAGTTTAGTCGTACACGCATCACTCTGTCCAATATATATAACAGAATCTCGAGACAAAACCAAGCAGGTAGAAGAGCCGTCTCTTCGGCCTTTTGCCCTGGCTTTAGCACGGCCGCTGACACTCCAGGCAGCCTCTGCTGTAGGCATGAACGAGTGCGGTTGACTCGCAGCGAACTATCCCACTGTGCTCGCTTCTATGTGGCCATTGTCCACGCCATTTCATGTCACCTCCCTTCTGTTTTGAGCTCGTCGTCGTGCCGTCGAGGTACGAGGAAACCCGTACGTACTGGGTGAGAACAGCAGTATGTACGACGAGCATGAACGCCAACTGACGGCATTGGCAAACACAGAACATCAGGTGCAGCAGCAGTAGCGGAAGGGCGAAACTTCTAGCACATACTGCAGCAACTAGTAGCAACCAGAACCACAGCAGATAGCTCAAAGTGCAGTACGAGTGCCGTTGGCAAGTTTAGTCGTACACGCATCACTCTGTCCAATATATAACAACCGTTTTATGTTTATATTGATGGAGAAAAAAATATTACATTTCCTGTAAGAATGATACGTCGTACGAGCGGACGTTCTGATTCTGGTGTGCTGCTGCCGTGAGTCCATCAAGCACACCGCATGTTTTACCCAAACAAGAGCCAACAAGAGGCAGCGCACAGGGGCCCCCAACACAGAGACACGTGACAACCACGGCCAGCTGTCGATCGCGTAATTCGCCGGTAGTCTGTGCTTCGGTGGGTGTATCGGAAGTCGTTCGTAGTACTGCTGTAGATCGTCGAAAAACCACGTGGCATCGTTCTGGTGGCAGATTCGCCAGTAGACCCCCCAAAAATTATTCACCTTTTCTTTTTCTTGGCCCCATGCACCCACTTCCTTTCCTTTCTCTTCTTTGTTTGTTTCTTTTTTCCAATTGACTTGCGTCTGTTGTGCGTATGCGTAGTGATAGATACCACGTGTAATATATGCGTGGTAGTCTTTCTTGGGTGGCAAGCGGTATAGTCGGTTTTTCCAGGCGCGAGTAATGAGACGTATGCACCGGTATGGACCTGGCACATCGTAGACTGACTCCCGATTTCACGTTTATATGTTTCTGGTGGAGGCATGAATTGCGTCAGCTGTGATTTATGCGTGTACCACCTTTGGTTTGTGTTTTTCCCTAGGGTATTCCTCAGCTCCAGAGTGACTGGAGCCTGTCCTGTGACCACGGACTGGATTGTGCGGGTTAATGTGAGAACGACAACAACAACAACTGAAATATTGCCTGTTTCTTGACCTTTCAGCTGCTTCCTGCAAATTTGGTTTTTCTGCCAACACGATTTTGAACTTTTTTGCGATTTTTTCTTCCTTTTTGTCTATTAAGTTGAACTTCCTACCATTTGCCGCTTATTTGCCGCCTATGCATTAGTTGCGGAACGGTCCAGCTTTAGCTTTTCTTTGATTCGCACCATTCGTTTTGTACTTGACGAAGCTTCATCGGCTGAGATCTGGGCTTGGCTCATCAGCTCGATCGACACCGCCCAGCACCCCATCGCAGCGCTATAGCTCACAGCAACGAAGCGCCGTGCAGTGCCCTGCGATGCCCTGCGGCTCAGCTCAGCAGCGCACCGCTAGCTCAGCAGAGCGAAGCGCTATGCTTTGCCGTGCTCTGCCGTCGCGGTCGTTCGTTATTCATGATATCTAAAACTCCGCGTACGCTGATATTTAGGTATTTGGCGCTTTATTCTATACATATCGCGTCAACCATCGTAATATCATACAATACGGGGGAGGGAATGTAATCGCTATGCAAAGATCCTGTTTTGTTTTAATCAATTGTCAGCCGGCCGCCCCGGTGGTCTATTAATAATAGTGGTTTTACCCTCGAATACTACTAACGTTTGGTTGTCCTTGAGTTTGACACCCACCACGATGAGATTTGACTTTATTTGCAAAAATGCAAAAAAAAAAAACAAGGATCAACTGCTGAGAGCGCCTAGCAGCGGGGGTTGGTTCGACTCGAGTCGACGAGGGAAGAAAATGCTGGATTCTCCTCGCGGTAAAAATGAAAGCACGTGCCGAAGTGGGGAGGCAGGAGGAGGGCCCGCTATGTGACCCCGGATCTGAGTTACTACTGGGAGGGAGCGCGAGAGTGGTGCGGGGAAAATAAATGGGATGAAGAAAAAAAAATGTTGCAAAGGTATATTTTTATTCTTACTACCAGTAAATAATATGTCAGTCTCTAGGAAATACGCACGGCACTATCAGCAGTCGTCATAGTAGAGACACTCCGGATATTATGCATTGAGGGGACGCGTCCGATTTCGACAACGTGAAAGCCACCACGAAGAAAAGACAGCAGACACACATATCCCGCCTTCCCGAGAAAAAACAGAGAAGAACCGCTACGCCAACCTCCCGTACGAGCAAAGCCACCCCCGCACCAATCTTAGACAACGCCGGCTCAGCGAGAGATCGCCCTCCTCTTCTACGTTTTCCTCCTCGCCCGCGACCACGCAGACCAATCAATGCGACAGCCTTCACGTAACAAACAAAGCAATCTCCTTCCAAAACCTCGCCGGCTGACATGCCCTCATGTCGACGTTTGATGCAAACCGACTTTGCATCCTGTCGACTTCGAACCTCCATTGCCACGGGGACAGCAGTGCAGTCTTTTCATTACTGCCAAGGCCTCTTTTGTTTCGCCTAGAGGCGACGCAGGTTCTCAATAATACTATTTTCGGTATTTTTGTTTGATAGACGCCAACTTTTACTTGACGGCGCATTTAACATAGTTTGTTTCGCCTATCCTTGCCTTCTTTGTTGTATAATATTACGTTTTTATTTTGTCAAAGCATGACTTTCATAATCCCATGTTCGTATGAAACTCTTGGCATTACTTTAAAGTTCACTGCATGCCAAATCGGACAGTTACACCTTAAGTTGTCGAAGTGCTGCCCTGCCCTACCCGAAGCATGGGCGCCGGCGAATGCCGACGCCCATGCGGAGCCCTTGTATGAAGATTAATATTTATTTAGTGCGATTAGCTACTGCTGTTGTTGTAAGCAAAAATCTGAATTGAATAAAAAAATAGGCTCATTTATAAAAGCATAACTTTTTTTTTTAGGGTGGGACTTTTACATGTAAAATGTTGTGGTGACTGTATATTTTATTTTCGTTTATTTATTCTACTTTCTTTTATTTTTTAGGGCGGAACTTTTACATGATATCTATTAGATTACTACTGCTGTCTTCATACTCCCCATCCATGTATACTAAAACCCGCCACTATAGTGAAAATAAAATATAATAAAAAATAATATAAATCCACCCCCAGGTAAAGAAAACGTACTCACTTAACCCCTTTGGAGCCCCCGAACCCCCCTCTATACTAAATCCAAGTAATTTTGTCCCCAGAAACGGGTTTCCAGTTGTAAAGGGGTTAACCACAAGTACCAACAACCCTTACCAAGCCATCCATCCGTACAGAAATAAATTTATAAAATACCAGGTAGATATAATAGATTACTTCAAAATTCGCCACCTAATAAAAATACTAACACCAATAATTGTAGTGGAGAAAAACATGTGTATGTCAAAGAAAAGGACCCCTCCAAATAAAAATTCTACCCACATAGCATAATAGTACAAGTACCAGCAAGCAGCTTCAAAATATGAGTACTGACTCGAAATTCGTCGAACTCACACCTGACGTCCTGAAAATATATATATTTTTGTTACAAAATGTTAGAGTGACTTTATTTATTTATTCATTTTTGAATATTAGAGTGACAGCGTACGAGTATCAATTTGGAACCGTGGGTTCGTGTCCCACAGAGTTTTTTTTTCGGGGGGGGGAGTAGCTGAATTTAATTCTCGAACGCTGTATTGAGAGTAACATATAAGATAACTAATAATATTCTGTATTCGTACTCTTCCCGACATTAAAGCCCCCGGGGGGACAAAAAACAAAATAAACCGCCTACCATACATGTGATAGAGCAGTATATTAGTGGAAACTACAGTAATGAAAGTATAAAATAGATGTGATGTTAGATCTAGCTCAAAATTCCCCACCTAAAGTAAAAATACCAACGCTAACCATTATACCAGGTAGTGAACAAAAAATAAGACCCCTCCCAATAAAAACTCACCCATATAGTACATTACAAGTACCAACAACGCAGCTTGCAAAGATGAGTATTGACCTGAAATTCGTGGAACTCACGGCTGACGTCCTTGAAATATATTTTTATAAAATACGTATTGACCTGAAATTCGTCAAACTCACGGCTGACGTCCTTGAAATATTTTTATAAATACGTAATCGCAGGTAAATTGTGCGTTAGCTTGAAAATTTCAACCGGAGTAGGTTGCACCGCGTTTTTTTGCAGCGAAAAAATGCAGAGTGATTCCAAAAATGCTGAATAATTTCAAGGGGGGTTCGGATTGTTTTGACAAGTTATCCCTTACGAAACACGTCAAGCTCAGCTGTGTATTAACAACCAGGTTAAATTCACAAACATATTGTTGTTAAGATAAGGCCTGGAAAGGCCTGTAGGTATCCGAATTTGAGGTAATTTGGATGGGTTTCGTATGATAAGGTTGGCGTTTTATATTCGGAAGAGTTAGGAAGTAGATCGGAGGCACGTGCCTCCGATCTCAGAAGCTATCCCGGGCTTTGGTGGAAACGAATAAAGCTACATCTCTACGAAGGAACGAAAGTGAGTACTCTCCGAGGACCTGCTCAATTGGCAGACCTGCAGGGGGCACTCTGTGTCCCCTACCTTTAATTTAACATGTGGCGTCGACGGCAGGACAGAAAAAAAAATGGACTCGCGCCCCTCGCCAAAAGCACTGTCTTGGGTGGGCTCGTGCCCCACACCGAAAGCACTGCTTTGGGTGGACTCGAACCCCTCGCCGAAAGCACTGTCTTGGGTGGGCTCGTGCCCCGCACTGAACATGCTGCCTTGGGTGGGCTCCCTCTCACCTCTACCGCGTTTCACGATTTTCGCACACACGAGCCACGTATAAGGATTGACGGCCTTTCTGCTTCCCCGGGGAGATTCGTCGCTCGTGTTTGTGCCTCCGTCGCCACATCTGAAGGCTGTACCGGCCGCGGATCGATTTCACAGGCCGCTGACACCGTTTTCGCTTCGGTTTTTGCCACACCCATCGAGGGCGGCACGGGCTCCGCAGAAGCCCTGGCTGCAGCGACGCCCATCGCACAGCCGATTTATCTATCCCGGCCTTCTTTACAGAAGACGGCCCCCGCCGCGACGACCGGTTCGACTGTGTCCGTCTCCGCCATGCTTGGCACTCAAGCCCCTCCGTCGTCGACGACGCGCCGACGAACAGCGACAACAACGGGTAATGCACCCCCGCTGTAGATTATGGATCCGGGCCCGGCGGGGCCCCTCGGCCATCTTGCGGACGAAGTACAACCCCGTCGCGAGTTCCACGGCCGCAGCCGACCCCGTCGCCGCCGCGACCCCTGCCCTTGTCGACTCGCCGGTCCGCACGGTGCCACAACCGTCCGACCGCGACCACGCAGAGCCTCTATGGGAACTCCTCTCTTACGGCTTACGCCTTCTCCTGGTGGCACGCCGACCGCATATACAAGGTCGGACGCCCTCGGCAACGCTGCTGATTTGCGTTTCGCTGATTCCGTCGCGCGTTATTCACATGGCGATTGGAAGCGAAAGCAGCACGCTGAGCCGACGTGCCACGCAATGATGCGTTACGTTTCTGTCGGCCGGCCATCGGTCCTGCCGCCCGACTTTTTGGCGTGCTACCTCTCGCACAAGCGTCCCTCCCTCTCAGACCAAAGAGTTGGCGGATAAGGGTCGACTACATACAACCGACGACGACATCGTCCTACTCGTCCGTAACCCGACATTGCCGCCGACAAGCTCTGACAAACCGAACTATGTGGGCCGAGCTGCTTGCTTGCTAAACGACGAGCCAGTTCGCATCTACGTTCCCCTGCTCATGCGCCCTTGGATCATGCAAGCTCGTCACTCGACGGCCTTTTGCCACCTTGGCACCACGCGCACGTTGCGCATGCTGGAGCGTTCTTATTGATGGATTAGCATGAGTGTGTGCACCCGGTGGTGGCTTCGCCACTGCTTGAAGTGCCAAGCGCGGAAAACCCCACGGCTGACTGTCCGCTGGCCCATCATCACAATGCCTCCGCCGGAAGGTCCAGTTATCGCCGTCAGTGCTGACTACTTCGGCCCCCTTCCGGTCACACCACGAGGCAACACCTACATCCTGCTGTTCACCGATCGCTTCAGTCGTCGGGCCGACATGTTCCCCGTCACTGCCGTTGGGTTCACCGCGGAGGGTACAGCCAATATCTGGTGAACCAATACACCCCCTTGTGGGGTTGCCCGCGCACCATACTCTCGGACAACGGACTGCAGTTCTGCTCCAAGCTTTCACAAGCTGTATATCAGCTGTTGGGTGTACACAAGCTTGCTACAAGCTCCTATCATCCCAACTGTAACGGGAGCGTTGAGCGGTTAAGTCACACTATGGCACAAATGCTGGCTATGGTCATCAACGAGCGACAAGACGATTGGGACTTGCATCTGCCCCACGTAAAATTCGCTTACAACAACTCTGTCAGCGCGGCGACGGGTTTGGCGCCCAACGAGGTCCACATGGGCAGACTCCCACGGCTCCCCCTGACGATTTTCGACCGCACAGGTGTCGTGGGACACCAGAGTCTGACCCGTGACCACCTGGCCTATTGCGATTTGGCCACCGACCGGTAAAAGCGCGCGAACGACGTTGTCCGCGCACACCACGCCCTCACCGTTTCCCGTGTTAACCGCAGAAACTCCGCCCTCGCCGACGCGCTGCGTCCAGCACCTAACTTCACTGTGGATGGTTGGGCATGGGTATACAATTCTGCCTCCACCATTCGCCAGGGTGTGAAGGCGAACACCGACGCCAAGGTACTCAAGGCCAAACTCGCGCTTAACTGGACGGGCCCATACAAGGTCCTGGCCGTCGGTCCTTGCTCCGCCGCCGAGACCCCGGACGGCTCGCCGCTCGGGAGCAACCTCCTTTATTTGGATCTCCCTTCCGACCATCCTGGTTCGGACGCTCGTCGGTGTGTGGCCATCGAGCGCTGCAAACCCTGTGCCAACCCCCTCGACAGCGGGGACATGCCCAAATACCTACCGGCGGGTCTAACACAGTATGTGCTCAACAATTTTTCCAAGAAGTCCCCACCGTACCACGTCACTCAAGACGACGTTTCGACTCCCCTCCAACGGCTGGAGGTGGAGCAGATCACTGGTCATCAGTCGGTACGGGGGCGAGGTGGCGTCATCGCGGTGCTATACAAGACGCATTGGGCGGAACTCTCCGAACCTTCCCGGGAGCGGGAAATGGACCTTCACCTCTCCCGCTCCCACATCTTGCGGTATTGGGCCGGAAACCCGGACCAACACCGCCAAACCAACCGCCTCTACCGCCGAATGCGGATCGGGGCGGCACAGCGTGAGCTCTCCCGCAACAACGGGGAACGTTTCCTGGCGCTGGGCTACGCCTGTGTTCCCCGCGCTGATTGGCTCCGTCGCTACCACGACACAGTACTCCCTAAGGGAGCCCACTTTTGGTACCAGGGAGACGATGGTTTATGGTGGCTTGGAAAAATCAGCGCGAGCACTACCGAGGACAAGGTATACCTGGTCCGCTTTCTGGACGACCCGGGACCGATTAAACTCCCTCTTCCCCCGGCGCGCTACACGACTTCAACGGGAGCCGTACGAGGTTCTTGGTGCTTGCAAGTTCACATCGCCAGTGCGTTTCCTCGGGGAATCCAACGTAACGTAGACGAATCTCGAGGCGCGGCCGTGGTCAGCTGACTTCCAAGCCACCACCGCTCCTCGATAGTTCTTCATTTTTTTGAGTTATGAGTTTTGCGTCTTCGTCTTTGGGTTGTTTGTAGTGTCCTGAGGGTCTTTGTCGAGTTTTGGGGCGGTTCTTTCCTCTTTTTTTTTTCTGTCCTGCCGAACCCCCTGCTCAGTGCCGGGTCAGGGTTCGGGCAAAACGCCGCTATCTGAGGCGCAGGGCTGTCGCCTTTTGGTCATTGTTCAATTTCGCCCTGCCGACGCCCTCTTCAGCCCAGAGCCGGGGGGCGACCAGTGTACGGGTCTGTGTGTCTTCTTTTATGTTTTGTGTGTTGCATTTGTTCTGCTTTGTTTTTTTTTCGTCTAAACACTTCCTCCCCTAGCGGGGCTGTAGGTGTTGACAACTTCCATCCCGGGTATTCGTCGGTTCCTCGTCTAACCCCCCGCCTTGCCGATGGCCCGCGGGGGGTTTTTCGCATGACTTCTCCCTTGTGTTAGCGCCTGTGTTCCCCTCCATATCGACGAGGGCTCGCCTCGCCATAGCACCTTTTCTGTGGTTGGTTTACCGTAGAGCCTTTCCTGCCCCCCCCGCCACACCGGCGGCATGCGGCAGGTTCTAGAGCCTTTTCTGCCCCCCCGCCACGCCGGCGGCATGCGGCAGGTTTTTGATGGGTGACTATTGCCTTGCTGTAGGGTCTGCTTTTTTTCTACTGCTTTTCTTCGCGTGTTCCTGGCTCCATAGCCAGACGGTTAGAGGTGTGGGAGTGGGTTTTGAGGAGCCGCATCTTCGACTCATGGTCTAGTTCGTAGAACCGGAGTTTCCCCGAATCTCCCATATTTCTGCATATGCGACTCATCAGGGTGGGCTAGTGTTAAGATACGGCCTCGAAAGGCCTGTAGGTATCCGAATTTGAGATAATTTGGATGGGTTTTGTATTATAAGGTTGGCGTTTTATATTCGGAAGAGTTAGGAAGTAGATCGGAGGCACGTGCCTCCGATCTCAGAAGCTATCCCGGGCTTTGGTGGAAACGAATAAAGCTACATCTCTACGAAGGAACGAAAGTGAGTACTCTCCGAGGACCTGCTCAATTGGTAGACCTGCAGGGGGCACTCTGTGTCCCCCACCTTTAATTTAACATTGTCATAAATAAGTGAAACACAGAGCAGATGTAATGTGCCATGCAGCTTGCAGAGTTGATTTTCAACCATAATCGGTCGTACTATCAGCTGACGTTTGTGAAAAAACAAAGTATACAATCATTCAATCGGTCGTACTCACAGCGGAAGATTTTTAATTTTTTATAAAAACGAAGGGCAAACGACAGAAAGCGGTATACCACCACCATTCCGCGCCACTGTGCGATACAGCATCATACGCCTAGGTTTTCAATCCCGATCCGCGACGCTGATTAATCAACTCAGCCTCGTACCGGTTTTTGACACCAACTCCTTGCGGTACATCGTACCGCGGCTTCTCAGCTCGACCGTCACCGTTTCCTGACGCGACACCCATGACGCTTTCTGTCGCAAAATACACCATGCGGACCGACTTTGCCTCATGGGCCAGGCTCTTCACGGCGCGTAGCCTTTCAATTCCGGAGTCGTTCTACGGTACGTAGCCCCCCCGGCGTTTCTTCAACAAAATCGCCGGTTACAAAACCAGCTTCCGGTCGTATCTCCCGAAATACGGTGTCCCTCGACAACGACACCCCGACATCATCGATCGATCGATATAGACTTTGGCACACAAGAAAGTATATGGATACTTTGTTTTCAATTGTATTCTTCCGTCTGTCGAACAACCACAACACGTAATAGCTTGGGGGGGGGGAGCTATCGTGAAATCAGTCTCCGACCGAATCTTAACCATGGGCACAACGTCATCCAATGTAGCATCCATAGAACAACGCGCTTTCATATTCCTTCATATTTCGGATCCCTTCAGAGCAATCATCGCAACACCCCTTCAGCACACAGCACGAACCGCTAGTGCTCAGCCATGCACATAGCTCGCACCACACATACGTAGCTCGCACACCCCACGTACACGTATTATAAACGTATATAAATCATTCCTTGAATATAGAGCCATTCCTTGGTGTCATGGACTTTGGTCCGGAGTTTTTTGTCTCGGCCTAAGTATGCGATTCGCGGAACTGGAATTCTCGGTCGAATATGACTTGGTTCGAGCGCCGCCTTCGGGGGGCGGCTCCAACGCCCCTCGCCCTGCCGTGTCCGTTCCGCACATCGACGTGAACGCGGACAGGCGCCGAGCGAGACGAGCGAGTGTCGAGGAGGAATTTTGGAAAAATTGTTGAATCTTAATGGCTGCAACGCCTGAATGATTTACAAAATTGGCATCATTTCCAAACGGTACGTGATAATGTTTGGAATTTTGCGGTGGCATACTCTCGAGCGTTAGTTCCTTCGCTGTACTTTTTTACTAGTTCGTTTGGTTTCTTGCTCGGCATTTTATTGCTTTTTTTGTTTCTGCTTGTTTTGCCAGCTGGAAATTCATTTTTTTAGTGTGGGTTCACCTAAAACGTGATACAACTTACCGACGATATCCAACAACTTCGTGACACAAATTATCGACGGGAAGACGTTTCGTGACAAATTAACTCCCAAAGCATGATACTTTCACGTAACAGAATTTCGAGACAAAACAAAGCAGGTAGAGCCGTCTCTTCGGCCTTTGGCCCTGGCTTTAGCACGGCGGCTGACACTCCAGGCAGCCTCTGCTGTAGGCATGAACGAATGCGGTTGATTCGCAGCGAACTATCCCGCTGTGCTCACTTCTATGTGGCCATTGTCCATGCCATTTCATGTCACCTTCCTTCTGTTTTGAGCTCGTCGTCGTACGGTTGAGGTACGAGGAAACCCGTACGTACTCGGTGAGAACAGCAGTATGTACGACGAGCATGAACGCCAATTGACGACATTGGCAAGCACAAAACAGCAGGTGTAGCAGCAGTAGCCGAAGGGCGAAACGTCTAGCACATAATGCAGCAACAAGTAGCAACCAGAACTACAGCAGATAGCTCAAAGTGCAGTGCGAGTGCCGTTGGCAAGTTTAGTCGTACCCGCATCACTCTGTCCAATATATAACAGAATTTCGAGACAAACAAAGCAGGTAGATAGAGCCGCCTCTTCGGCCTTTGGCCCTGGCTTTAGCACGGCCGCTGACACTCCAGCCAGCCTCTGCTGTAGGCATGAACGAGTGCGGTTGATTCGCAGCGAACTATCCCGCTGTGCTCGCTTCTATGTATGTGGCCATTGTCCATGCCATTTCATGTCACCTCCCTTCTGTTTTGAGCTCGTCGTCGTACGGTAGAGGTACGAGGAAACCCGCACGTACTCGGTGAGAACAGCAGTATGTACGACGAGCATGAACGTTGACGACATTGGCAAACACACAACAGCAGGTGTAGCAGCAGTAGCCGAAGGGCGAAACGTCTAGCACATATTGCAGCAACAAGTAGCAACCAGAACTACAGCAGATAGCTCAAAGTGCAGTGCGAGTGCCGTTGGCAAGTTTAGTCGTACACGCATCACTCTCAAGAGCCAACAAGAGGCAGGGCAGGGGCCCCCAACACAGAGACACGTGACAACCACGGCCAGCTATCGATCGCGTAGTTGGCCGGTAGTCCGTGCTTCGGTGGGTGTATCGGAAGTCGTTCGTAGTACTACTGCAGTAGACCGTCGAAAGACCACGTGACATGCACATGACATCCCGTTCTGGTGGCAGCCTCACCAGTGGACCCCCCAAAATTTATTTTTCTTTTCTTTTTCTTGGCCCCTGCACCCATTTCCTTTCCTTTCTCTTCTTTGTTCTTTGTTTCTTTTTTCCAATTGACTTGCGTCTGTTGTGCGTATGCGTAGTGATAGATACCACGTGTGATATATACGTGGTAGTCTTTCTTGGGTGGCAAGCGGTATAGTCGGTTTTCCCAGGCGCGAGTAATGAGACGTATGCACTGGTATGGACCTGGCACATCGTATACTGACTCCCGATTTCACTTTTATATGTTTCTGGTGGAGGCATGAATTGCGTGAGCTGTGATTAATGCGTGTACCACCTTGGGTTGTTTGTGTTTTTCCCTAGGGTATTCCTCTGCTCCAGAGTGACTGGAACCAGTCCTGTGACCACGGACTGGATTGTGCGGGTTAATGTGAGAACAACAACTGAAATATTGCCTGTTTCTTGACCTTTCAGCTGCTTCCCTGCAAATTTGGTTTTTCTGCCAACACGATTTTGAACCTTTTCGCGATTTTTTCTTTTTTTCTTGTCTAGTAAGTTGATTTGCCGATAATTTGCCGCCTGCGCATTAGTTGCGGAACGGTCCAGCTTTAGCTTTTCTTTGATTACCACCATTTGTTTTGTAGTTGGCGAATCTTCATTGGCTGAGATCTGGGCTTGGCTCATCAGCTCCACACCGCCCAGCACCCCATCGCAGCGCTATAGCGCACAGCAACGAAGCGCCGTGCAGTGCCCTGCGGCTCAGCTCAGCAGCGCACCGCAGCGCAGCGCTAGCTCAGCAGAGCGCACACAGCGCAGCGCTAGCTCAGCAGAGCGCACACAGCGCAGCGCTAGCTCAGCAGAGCGAAGCGCTATGCTTTGATGTGCTCTGCCGTCGCGATCGTTCGTTGTTCATGATATCTAAAACTCCGCGTAGTAGGCTGATATTTAGGTATTTGGCGCTTTATTCTATATCGCGTCGACCATCGTAATATCATACAATGGGGGAGGGAATGTGATGTCTGTCTATGCAAAGATCCTGTTTTGTTTTAATCAATTGTCAGCCGGCCGCCCCGGTGGTCTAATGGTTTTACCCTCGAATACTACTAACGTTTGGTTGTCCTTGAGTTCGACACCCACCGCGATGAAATATTACTTAATTTGCCAAAATGCAATAAAAAAAAGAGGTCAACTGCTGAGAGCGCCTGCTAGGTACAATTCGACGCGAGTCGACGAGGGAAGAAAATGCTTGATTTTCCTCGCGGTAAAAATGAGGACACGTGATGAAGTGGGGAGGGAGGAGGAGGGCCCGCTATGTGACCCCGGATCTGAGTCACTACTGGGAGGAAGCGCGAGAATGGTGCGGGGATGATAAATGGGATGAAGAAAAAAAAATGTTGCAAAGAAAGGTATACCAGGTATGATTATTTCTACCAGTAAATAATATGTCAGTCTCTGGGGAAATACGCACGGCACCATCAGCAGTCGTCATGGTAGAGACACTCCGGATATTATGTATAGAGGGGACGCGTCCGATTTCGACAACGTGAAAGCACCCACGAAGTAAAGATAGCAGACACACATATCCCGCCTTCTCGAGAAAAAACAGAGAAGAACCGCTACGCCAACCTCCCGTACGAGCAAAGCCACCCCCGCACCTATCTTAGACAACGCCGACGCAACGAGAGATCGCCCTCCTTTTCTTCGTTTTTCTCCTCGCCCGCAACCACGCAGACCAATCAACGCGACAGCCTTCACGTAACAAACAAAGCAATCTTCTTCCAAAACCTCGCCGGCTGACATGGCCCCATGTCGACGTTTGATGCAAACCGACTTTGGATCCTGTCGACTTTGAACCTCCATTGCCACGGGGACAGCAGTGCAGTCTCTTCATTAATGCCAAGGCCTCTTTCGTTTCGCCTAGAGGCGACGCAGGTTCTCAATAATACTATTTTCGGTATTTTTGTTTGATAGACGCCAACTTTTACTTGACGGCTTATTTAACATAGTGTGTTTTGCCTATCCTTGCCTTCTTTGTTGTATAATATTACGTTTTTTTTCTGTCAAATCATGACTTTCATAATGCCATGTTCGTATTAAACTCTTGGCATTACTTTAAAGTTCAATGCATGCCAAATCGGACAGCTACACCTCAAGTTGTCGAAGTGCTGCCCTGCCCTACCCGAAGTATGGGCGCCGGCGAATGCCGGCACCCATGCGGAGCCCTTGTAAAAATTAAAATACACTCCAGCTGTGAGATCGCATATTTTATAAAAAATGAAAATACACTCCAGCTGTGAGATCGAAGATTTCGTCGAAACTCATCTTTGCAAGCTGTGTGTGATACTCCGATCGCGCGCATTACGAGTTGTGTGTCCTCATTAAGGATATAGGTCGGCGACTCCCCTTACAACTACAGTGTAGCTATCAGGGTCAACAGGATGATTTTAGTCAGTCTGTGCGCGGAAACTATAAAACCCGTTTCTGAGGGGGACAAAATCTGACAGCTGTGAAGGGAAATGTATCATTTTATCAAGTGAATCTTGTAAGTCGAATAACCGGTGAGGGGGGTGGGGCGGAGTTTTGAAGGACGTGGGGGCCTGGTTTTGATCAAAAGCGAGCGGGTTTGGAGGGGGGGGGGGGGGGAGGAAAGGGGGCAATTTGTGCATGTAAGCTATAAATCCTTTCGAGGGGATATATCTGACGGTTTTGGCACCAATATATTATCGGGGGCGGGGGGGGGGGGGTTGGGGCGGGGGGGGGGGGGGGGAGGGGCGTGTGGGGCAGCTCAATATGTGCCTGGAAACTATACATTATTTTTAGGGGATAAATGTGACGGTTTTGGAAATAATACATCAGTTTATCATGTATATCCTGGGGTAAGTCGTACAATCAGTGAGTAAAGAGAGGGTGGAGTGTTCGAGGGGGTGGGGTTGGGATGGGTTGGGGGGGAGGTGGGGGGGGTGGGGGCGGGGGGGGGGCGGGGGGGGAGGAAGGGCTTTAGGTGAGGGGTTTGTTATGCGTGTGGTGCTAGGTCTAGGCGATGGTGCGGGTGATGGGGAAGAAGGGGGCGTTCGAGGCGGGGGGGGGGGGGGGGGAACACAGCGGCATGGATGGCTCTCGAAAGATAATGAGGTGATATCCTGTGCGTGAAGTCTTTATTAATGTGGCGGATTTCGATATTTGGTGGGGCGTTTGAGTAAGGGAGAGCAAGAGGGGGGGGGGGGGGGGGGGGGGGAGATTTTTTAGGAGGTTTAGGTCACAAATAATATTCAAATACACTTCGGCTGTGAGATCAAAGATATGTAGCAGCTTGTTATACGCGTGGTGCTAGGTCTAGGCGATCGTGCAGGTGGTCGGAAAATCGCATATTTGTCGAAACACATCTTTGCAAGCTGTGTGTGATACTCCGATCGCGCGTATTATCACGGGTTGTGTGTCCTCATTAAGGATATAGGTCCCGGCGACTCCCCTTGCAACTACAGCAGTGTAGTAGCTATCAGGGTCAACAGGGTGATGTTAGGCGGTCTGTGCGCGGAAACTATAAAACCGTTTCTGAGGGGGACAAAATCTGACAGCTGTGGGAGGAAATGCATCAGTTTATCAAGTGAATCCTGTGAGTCGAATAACCGGTGAGGGGAGGGCGGAGTTTTGAAGGACGTGGGGGCCTGATTTTGATCAAAAGGGGGGCGGGAGGGGGGGAGGGGGGGTGGGGCAGGTCAATTTGTGCGTGGAAATTATAAATCCTTCTTGTGGGGGAGGGGGGGGGAAATGTGCCGGGGGGGGGGCGGGGGGCGGGGGGGGAGGGCTTTAGGTCGTATAGATGTAGGGGTTTGCTATACGCGTGGTGCTACGTCTAGGCGATGGTGCGGGTGGTGGGGAAGGAGGGGGCGTTGAGGGTGGGGGCGTATTATAGTTGTTGTTGTTGTTGTTGTTGTTGCTGTTGTTGTTGTTGTTGTTCTCACATTGACTCGCATAATAATCAAAAGTCCGTGGTCACAGGACAGGCTCCAGTATTGGGTTTAGGTATGGATGGATAGCGGGGAAAAGGCTGGGGCAAAGGGACAAAGAGGGAGTGACGGTCCCGCTACACGCGAACGACCCTGTCGGCCCACACATACACCCGACGACGTCCACCGTCGGCCTTGCGAGATCGTACACCGCATTGTGTTGAAATACATGCAAGGAGAAGACGCCACCACCACTTAAACTTGGTAGTCAAGAACTTGGGCACGCTTGAGATGCCCGTAAAATAACCTATAATACACTACCCATACCCTAAAACCCATCAAACAAAAGAGAGGTTCTTGAGTGGTGGCGCCATCTGTGTGGTCGTATACTGCTGGTCATACACGAAACAACGGCGTTCGACTACTATTATTGAAATATGGACCTTGAAGATATCGGAAGCATATTACATAATTGCATGTAGTCTATTCTTGTACATAGCCTTCTACATACGTGTAGTTGTAGCCTGCAGTCAGTCTACCGACACAGACAGACATGGTCGGGTAGGTTTGTTCTAGCCGAAGGCACAAGAAGAGGTATATGGATGCATGCTCCGGCTTACAAGCGTTTTGCCGAGGCGAAGAAGATGGGTTGTTGAGTGAAAAAAAAAGTTAGATTCGTTTGGGGTAGGTATATCCATATCTCAGAAGGGACCCGAAACATGAAGGAATATGAAAGCGCGTCATTCTATGGATGCTAGATGACGTTTCGCCCATGGTTGAGATTCGGTCGGAAATTGAAAGGCTATGCGCCGTGAAGAGCCTGGGGCAAAGTCGATCTGCATGGCTTATTTTGCGACAGAAGGCGCTATGGGTCGCGGCAGGAAACGGTGACGGCCGAGCCGAGAAGCCGCGCGGTACGATCTACCGCAAAGAGGTGGTGTCAAAAACCGGTTGGACGCTGAATCGACCAATCAGCATCGCGGATCGGGTTCAAAACCCTATTTGTATTCTGCTATACCGCATAGTGTGGCGCGGAATGGTGGCGGTATAACGCTTTCTGTCATCTGCCCAAAAACAAAACGCCAGCCGTGTGTAGACATGGTGATCGTGACTGCGTGCTCGGCGTTCGGGCTTACGGTCTCCGAGGCAAAAGGAGAGATAATCTGCCTGCAAACCAAAGGCGGGGGGAAGTTGTCGTTCACAATCAATGCAGCCGGCCAGGTATACAAACAAACAATCGAGTTTGTATACTTGGGCCGGACTATCACCGCAGACAGAGACCTTACCATTGAAATAACGCGGCGTCTTCAGAGGGCCCGTGGGCGTGCTTCCAGCGGTGCAAGATAGAAATCTATGATCGCCCGGGTGTGCGCTTACGGTTAAAGGTGCGGTTGCTAAAAGCCGCCAAGGTGGTCGAGACACTACTTTTTACGGTTGCATGACGTGGAGCCCGAACAAGCCTGACTATGACAGGCTACGACGGGTTCACCACTCCATGCTCCTCCGATGCCTCGGGTGGCGGAAACGGAAGCGCGACGACCACACCTTATCGTACGCCGACGCGCTTGCCAAGACAGCTTCCGAGAGCGTAGAGGCGATAGTGCGCTAACAAACGGAGGACATTGTTTGCGGGATTCGTAGCACATATAGGGGAGAAGCGTCTGCCACCGAGGGTGATGTTCGGGGAGCTTGTTGGGGATAAGGGCTACTCAGGGGGGCAAGAGGAGGACTGGCTGGCTCATCTGAAGGAGGATATGTCGGTCCTTGAAATTAAACTCGAAGGGTGGCGAAAGGCTGCTCAGAAGGCCGGCAGATGGTTTCGACGAGTAGAGGAGGGAGCCGAGTTGTTCATGCGGAATTGGCATGAGACGGAGAGACGCAAAGCTGCAGAGCGACGCGCAAAGGCTGCGGCAGCGCCATCTACCGTCGACATCTCTAAGCGGGCGGGGGGGGGGGGAAGGGGGAAAGGGGGGAAGGGGGGGGGGGCGTCCTGCCCAAAAGACGGAAGTCTGGGTCTGGCCATCATCGTCTTGAAATTTGTGGGCCTTCCAATGGCCGTCACAAGATAGCGTAAGACCGCCCTGACTTCTTCGCCTTGTTGCGTTCTCTCCCCAATGCCATTGATGATGCACTTGATACCTTCTCTCTATGAACCCAATGCCGTCTTTAGTCAGTTCCTAGGGTCTACTAGTATGACATTTTTTTTCTTTTCCTGTTTTCCTTGCTTCCTCTTCGTCTTGAAATTTGTGGGCCTTCCAATGGCCGTCACAAGATAGCGTAAGACCGCCCTGACTTCTTCGCCTTGTTGCGTTCTCTCCCCAACATTGATGATGCACTTGATACCTTCTCTCTATAAACCCAATGCCGTCTTTAGTCAGTTCCTAGGGTCTACTAGTATGACATTTTTTTTCTTTTTTTCCTGTTTTCCTTGCTTCCTCTTCTTGTCTTGTCTTTTGTTGCTTTTCTTGTCTTTCTTTACTTTCCGTTCCTTTTTCGTTTTTCGCTTTCGTTTCATTTTTTTCCCTTTATCCTCTTTTCTTCTCTTTATTTCGTTTTTCCAATTGACTTGCTTCATTCTGTCGTGCGCATGCGTAGTTATGATAGATACTACGTGCAATATATACGCGGTAGTCTTTCTTGGGTGGCAAGCGGTATAATAGACTATATATATTAATAGTCGGGTTTTTCCAGGCGCGAGTAGTGAGACGTAGTATGCACCAGTGTGGACCTGGCATCGTAGGCTGACTCCCGATTCCACTTTCTATATGTTTCTGGTGGAGGCATAAAATGCGTCAGCTGTGATATACTTCGTATGCGTGTACACCACCTTTGGTTTGTTTGTGTTCTTTCCCTAGGGTATTCCTCAGCTGCAATAATTGGAGCCTGTCCTGTGACCACGGACTTGATTAGGCGACAACAACGACAACAACAACAACAACAACAACAACGACAACAACAACAACAACAACGACAACAACAACAACAACAACAACAACAACAACAACAACAACAACAACGACAACAACAACAACAACAACAACAACGACAACAACAACAACAACAACAACAACAACAACAACAACAACAACAACAACAACAACAACAACAACAACAACAACGACAACAACAACAACGACAACAACAACAACAACAACAACAGCAACAACGACAACAACAACAACGACAACAACAACAACGACAACAACAACAACAACAACAACAACAACAACAACAACAACAACAGCAGTTAACAACAACAACAACAACAACAACAACAACAACAACAACAACAACAACAACAACAACAACAACAACAACAACAACAACAACAACAACAACAACAACAACAACAACAACAACAACAACAACAACAACAACAACAACAACAACAACAACAACAACAACAACAACAACAACAACAACAACAACAACAACAACAACAACAACAACAACAACAACAACAACAACAACAACAACAACAACAACAACAACAACAACAACAACAACAACAACAACAACAACAACAACAACAACAAAAACAACAACAACAACAACAACAATCACGACAACGAGCCGCAATATATTTTTGTTTTTGGCGGTTACACTGCGGAATATTCCGCGAAACGTTCTTTTTGCTCCTTTTCATGTTTTCATGCCGCCATCGTCATACCACTGAACTTGCTTGCTACACGCTGGCTTGATCAAACGGCGGTACTTGCTGAACTTGCTTCAAGCAACACCAACAACGCGTGCTCTCTGAAGCTTCCCCCGTGTCATTACTGCTACATCCAGTGCTACTGCTGCCGCTGCTTAGTCTACCCGCGGGTACATTACGGTTGTTAGGTGAGAGGCCACCGTCGTAGTGACAGCTCTTCTACTTGGTTTTGGTATGGGTGCTCTATGTTCTTTTCTGCGTGCTGTGTATCAGGAAGTAGAATGGTTGGCGTGCTTCGGGATAAAAGATCAGTTGCTTGGGGAATGCCTTTACGAGCTTCTACTGCCGTCGCACAGCTGATAGCAGCAGCAACCCGCGTCTGACCTCGCGTCAGCATTAGGATATACCGAGCACCGCCGTGCCTATCCGTAGCGCGTACATACCTTCCTCTGGCGTCTGCAGAGCTCTTCCACCGCGGACTTCTAAATCCAAGTCGCTAGCTCGAGCGACGACATCATGTGGCGCCTGTTCGGCAAGCAGTACTGCTTTAGCACTCTAGCGCTCTACGAGGCCTAGCCTCTTTAGCTACCAGGTACACATGAACCTGCCACCGCTGCTGTACTGGGTACACAGCAGCTCGTGCATGTACGTGTCTTTCAGCTGGTGGCGCTTTTTATGTGTGTTATGGTTATGTAGCGGTGTTTTTATTGTTCTCTGATTGAGAGAAATGTCACAACTACGGGGGGGTGGTTCATTACCGAGTGCCTAATAACGGCCGATGCTGGTGCTCCTGTATGATGTGCGCCGCTGTGTGCTTTGTCTTTCTTTAGCCAGTCGGCGGTAACAGAGACACAGTATGTAGCAGCGGAGAGTAGACAGGAGTACACCGCGTATACAGAGAGCAGGTTCGTTTGTTCATGAACAAGCGTAGTTTTGTCGTGTTTGTAGACAACACATGTTTGCGGTACTATACTCGTATGTGTCCTCTGACTGGAACTGGTACCAGGTGGCACCATCAAGTGAACCCGAACGGGTGAGAACCGAGAACCCGAACGATCCCAAACCGTATCACGGGGGGTTGCAAATCCTGCGGGAGGGGCTCTTTGGTTGAAGTTGATCCTTAATCCTGCAAGCAGCAAGCCAGCTTTCATTGCCTTACACATCCCACCCACCCCACACAACGATATAACCTCCCCCTCCAAACGCTCTACAATCCATCACCACCCAGCCCTCTCGGGCACGGACACGAGGTAGATGCGGCTGTGCCACCACAGCTAGGCCGTGAGGGCCCTCTCTCTCGGCTGTGTTGTGGTGGGCTATTACTACTACACTACTGCTGTGTCTTCTTCTCGTTTGTCGCCATACATCCGTGCTCTTGCCCTTGGTTGTGTGTGTCGCCACACGCCCGCCAATGTTTTACTTTTTTTTTTTTTTTTTTTTTTTATCCTCCGGCGGATGGGGAAAAATAAAGCTTTAGCTCACCACACTTCCGCGTATTTTCATACGCGTCGTGTGTCGAATGTTTTACTCATCATGTATGTATGTGTCTCGTGTTTCCCGTTACAGCACAACCAAGCAGTCATGCGCAGGCACGCGCACTCCCGCGTCCTAGCGGCAGATGACAAGCACGTGTGAAAGGTTGCCGGACAGCAGCACGGGTGAAGTTCTGCGAGGGGGCGCGCACGTGCGTGCGCCCACGGTAGTACTACTACTCCATTGCATCTCGAGGGTTGCCCACACAAAACGAACGCCGTCTGTCCCCAGTGTTTTTTACACATCCTGATCTACGAAGGCGCATTGATTTCTTCTGCTGTGTTATGCAAAAATGTTGTTGGGAATGTCCGTCAAGAACTTTCCCGGAAAACTCGTAGTGGGCATACTTTTATAGTGATACAAGTAGGAAAAAAAAGGTTTTCAAACACATCGCAGGCATTATTCCTATCGGATCTGGAAGGCGTTATACACTCCCGACAACACAGGGGGTTATAAATCCAGCGAGGGGGGCTCTTTGATTAAACCCGAACGATCCCCAACCGCAACACAGGGGGTTATAAATCCTGCGAGGGGGGCTCTTTGGATCCCCAACCGCAACACAGGGCGTTATAAATCTTGCGAGGGGGGCTCTTTGGTTGAAGTTGATCCTTAATCCTGCAAGCAGCAAGCCAGTTTTCATTGATTGCCTCACACACCCCACCCGCCCCACACAACGATATCACCTCCCCCTCCAAACGCTCTACATCAATCACCACCCAGCCTTGTAGGGCACGGACACGAGGTAGATGCGGCTGCGCCACCATAGCTAGGCCGGGAGGGCCCTCTCTCGGCTGTGCTGTGGTGGGCTACTACTACTACAGCTGCTGCTGTGTCTTCGCGTTTGTTGCCACACACATCCATGCTCTTGTCTTCGGTTGTGTGTGTCGCTACACGCCCGCCCTTGTTTTACTCAGCATGTATGTGTCTCGCGTTTTTCGTTACAATCGTGCGCTGCCGCGTCCTAGCGGCAGATGGCAACCACGTGTGAAAGGCTGCCGGACAGCAGCACGGGTGAAGTTCTGTGAGGGGGCGCGCACGTGCGTGCGCACACGGTGACACTACTCCGATACATCTCGAGGATTGCCCACACAAGATGAATGCCGTTTGTCCCCAGTTTTTAAGACACAACATCCCGATCTACGAAGAAGGCGCATTGATTTCTGCTGTCACAGCAGTTCTGCAAGAATGCTGCCGGAAATTTCCGCCAAGAATTTTCCCAGAAATTCGTGGTGGGCATACTTCTATAGTGATGAAAGAAAAAGGTTTCCAATAACATCGCAGGCATTGTTCCTATCGGACCTGGAAGGCGTTATACACTCTCGATTTACTCTACAACCACCCAATTCCATAGAGAATTCCTCGTCTTTGGTTGTGTGTGTCGCCACACGCCCGCCATTTTTTTACTCATCACATCATGTATGTAGACCTTTTTTTGTCCTAATTTTCATTATTTTCCTAAATTTCCATATTTGTGAAATTTGTCCTAAAATACGGAGGCGTTCTGTCATAATTCAGGAAATTCTTCAGACCTAAATTTTAGAAAAGAAGGGGGTGGTTGTAGAGTTAAAGGGCCCAGATCAAGGAGGAACTTGCCAAATCGAATTTCGATTTTTTTGTATACAAGTGAAATTAATTTGCATCTGATTGGTCAAGAAATGAATCACCAAGCAGGCATTCTGAGAATTATTACGAAAAATCAAGTTCAACAAAGGAGTAAAAAAAGACTTTCTCGGTCGAATTATTTATAGAAGGGGGTGGTTTTACTCTACAACCACCCAATTCCATAGAGAATTCCTCGTCTTTGGTTGTGTGTGTCGCCACACGCCCGCCATTTTTTTACTCATCACATCATGTATGTAGACCTTTTTTTGTCCTAATTTTCATTATTTTCCTAAATTTCCATATTTGTGAAATTCGTCTTGAAATGCGGAGGCGTTCTGTCATAATTCAGGAAATTCTTCACCCCTAAAATTTAAAAAAGAAGGGGGTGGTTGTAGAGTTAAACGGCCCAGATTAACGAGGAACTTGCCAAATCGAATTTCGATTTTTTTGTGTACAAGTGAATTTAATTTGCATTTGATTGGTCAAGAAATGAATCACCAAGCAGGCATTCTCAGAATGATTACGAAAAATCAAATTCAACAAAGAAAGGAGTAAAAAAAGACTTTCTCGGTCGAATTATTTATCGAAGGGGGTGGTTGTAGAGTAAATTTGCATCTGATTGGTCAAGAAATGAATCACCAAGCAGGCATTCTCAGAATTATTACGAAAAATCAAATTCAACAAAGAAAGGAGTAAAAAAAGACTTTCTCGGTCGAATTATTTATAGAAGGGGGTGGTTGTAGAGTAAATCGAGAGTGTATAACGCCTTCCAGGTCCGATAGGAATAATGCCTGCGATGTAATTGGAAACCTTTTTTCCATCACTGTAAAGTATGCCCTCCACGAATTTCTGGGAGAATTCTTGGCGGAAATTTCCGGCAGCATTCTCGCATTTACTCTACAACCACCCAATTCCATAGAGAATTCCTCGTCTTTGGTTGTGTGTGTCGCCACACGCCCGCCATTTTTTTACTCATCACATCATGTATGTAGACCTTTTTTTGTCCTAATTTTCATTATTTTCCTAAATTTCCATATTTGTGAAATTTGTCCTAAAATACGGAGGCGTTCTGTCATAATTCAGGAAATTCTTCAGACCTAAATTTTGGAAAAGAAGGGGGTGGTTATAGAGTTAAAGGGCCCAGATCAAGGAGGAACTTGCCAAATCGAATTTCGATTTTTTTGTATACAAGTGAAATTAATTTGCATCTGATTGGTCAAGAAATGAATCACCAAGCAGGCATTCTGAGAAACGAAAAATCAAGTTCAACAAAGGAGTAAAAAAAGACTTTCTCGGTCGAATTATTTATAGAAGGGGGTGGTTTTACTCTACAACCACCCAATTCCATAGAGAATTCCTCGTCTTTGGTTGTGTGTGTCGCCACACGCCCGCCATGTTTTTACTCATCACATCATGTATGTAGACCTTTTTTTGTCCTAATTTTCATTATTTTCCTAATTTTCCATATTTGTGAAATTCGTCTTGAAATACGGAGGCGTTCTGTCATAATTCAGGAAATTCTTCACCCCTAAAATTTAAAAAAGAAGGGGGTGGTTGTAGAGTTAAACGGCCCAGATCAACGAGGAACTTGCCAAATCGAATTTCGATTTTTTTGTATACAAGTGAATTTAATTTGCATTTGATTGGTCAAGAAATGAATCACCAAGCAGGCATTCTCAGAATGATTACGAAAAATCAAATTCAACAAAGAAAGGAGTAAAAAAAGACTTTCTCGGTCGAATTATTTATCGAAGGGGGTGGTTGTAGAGTAAATTTGCATCTGATTGGTCAAGAAATGAATCACCAAGCAGGCATTCTCAGAATTATTACGAAAAATCAAATTCAACAAAGAAAGGAGTAAAAAAAGACTTTCTCGGTCGAATTATTTATAGAAGGGGGTGGTTGTAGAGTAAATCGAGAGTGTATAACGCCTTCCAGGTCCGATAGGAATAATGCCTGCGATGTAATTGGAAACCTTTTTTCCATCACTGTAAAGTACGCCCTCCACGAATTTCTGGGAGAATTCTTGGCGGAAATTTCCGGCAGCATTCTCGCATAAGGGCCCGAATTAACGAGGAACTTGCCAAATCGAATTTCGATTTTTTTTTAACCCAATTCCACAGGAATGCCTTCCAAGCCATGCATTGGAGGTGTGAGATATCGACCCCCAAGAAAATTCTTAGAATCTGCTGCACCCCTAGTGTGGGATGAATGCCCCGAGGCATCAGTCAGCCGTCAGGTACAGGAGAGACGAGGCAGAGATTATGTTGGATGCTTTCGGGACACCAAAACCATTTGGCTTAAGAGTTGGCTAGGGAAACGTGTAATAATCGAATTGAAGCCGCCGAAGGTCATCAGTCGTAAAACCAAGGGCGACTTACTTAACCCTCGAAAAATATGAGGTTGGAACGTGAAGAAAGGATGGTAGCAGAAGATGCGTCCTAATCTAGTTTTTCGCTGATGTTTTTCGTGGTTTGCCTTGGATCTGTACACGTAAGACGGTCTCAGTACTATTAGTGTGTGTTTCGCTACCTTAAGCTACTACCCAACCAGAGCTGGTGGTTCGCAAAAGTCCGTGTTGTTTTTATTGGTTTTTGTTGTTTTTTGTAGTAGGAGATAGTCTCCGAAAATCAATGGCGATATCGATTATTTTGAAAATATCGACAGAACGAGGCTCATCTTTCGATATTTTTTGGGCGATCTTTGGAGAACGGGGGAAATCTCCATTATCCCGATCTCGATTATTGATATATTCTGATTATCGCGGCCTCGAGCATCGATATATTCCGATTATCGCGATCTCGATTATCGATATGTTCCTATTATCGTTTAGACCGTTTGTTTAACCGGTATGCCGGCAATGAGCGCGATGCCACCGTAAATCCGTATATATTTCGACCCTTTTTTTGCGATTATTTGTTTCCAGAAATGACGGGTAATTGTGTTAACAGTTGCTTTCGCCTGCGGGTGTTTTTTTTCCTGTCGTGCAATTCTGTATTGCACGCTGGCACGATTGTGTGGAAAAACAAATTTTCGTGTGCTGTGGTACGGCGTTATTTCTAGGCGGGAAAGCGAAAAAAAAGTATCGAAGAGTGCGATCTTGATCCTCCGTCTCTGACCTCAATTTTTTATTTATAAAATGACAAACGTCAGCTGTGAGTACGACCGATTGAATGGTTGAAACAATTAAAAATCTGTAGCCGGCGAAAATTCAACACGATCTCGATGCCCGGAAAGTCGCTAAATACGCGATTGTGAATCGCCAATTTGATCTCGATCTCCACCACTGCCATGTATGTGCACCCTGCAGCTCCCTAGCAGACGCGCTAGCAGGCGCGCTAGAAGTATCACATATTGTGCCATTTTGAAAGCGAGCGACTTTCGACATTTTTTGCTTGATCTCATGATAGCTGAGGCGTCTTTTTGCGTTTTTTAAGAGTCATTCCTACGGGAGGGAAAAACAAAAAACACGCCCATTCGCAACGAAAAACAATCGCACCCATTCTCGACATTTGTACATTATCGTTACCATGTCACGCTTTTTCTAAAACAACTCGCAGTTAACTGTTCACTTGTTTCGTTTTTTTTCGTTTGTTTTTTATTTTCAGGGCAGTTGCGTTGTCGATCGTCCCGAAGCCAAAGCAAACGCTAAGAAAAAACTATCTCGTAAGACAAAACAAGAGCAAATACACAGGCAAAACAAAATACTGGAAGACAGGCAGACTCTTGCGTAGGGAAAGGCGACGATGAGGATACCCTCCCTCCCTCCCTCCCTCCCTCCCTCCCTCCCGGGCGCCGGCCGTTGCTAGTATTATATCCAACGTCTTCCAGACCAATATCCCTAAAGTAGAGTGTTGCTAGTGTGGAATAACTTATCGGAAGTTCCGATGTATCGGAAAATATATCGGTTCTCAAATCGGAAAAATATAGTGCACCCCCCGTCCCGTCCAAGGGGACTAACTCGACATGAGATATCGGGGGAAAAAAAAGAAACGCGTGCTCCTCGGTAGGGCCATCACTTGTGCTTATTTTGGGGCCAGTCGTACCTGAAGCATAGTTGTCGCCATGGCAGAGCTCTATCCTACACACAGCAGCAGCGCTGGTACTGCAGCATCGCACTTTTTCGCTTATTTTATCGGTTATCGTATCGGTATCGTGTTTTGTAAGCATCCGATATGATCCGATAGATATCGGACTTGAATGATCGGTTATCGGGTTTGCAGGCTCATATCGTATCGGAATCGATTATATATCGTTCCGATATCCAACATTAATATCCGTTCGTTCGTTCGCTCGTACGCTCGCTCGTGTGTGTCCACTAGTTCACTCGCAGGGAAAACACGGTATCAGTACCGCGACCGATCATGAGTGTCGAAACTGCTACGGCCACCCCCGCCGCCGCTGCCGCCGTCGCTACCGCCGGCGCAAGTGACGCTGCCCCACCAGCGACGATGAAGTGTGTTCATGCTAGTGCCTTGGGTGACATTTCGGAGGTGAGTCTGTACGCGCGCCGCTCGGGATCAATCGGTGACGTCAACGGTTGACGACGATCTAGATCACATAAATCATATAGATCGAACGAGGCTACGGGGAGGGGATCGACTTTTGGGCGAAACGTTTGTGGCCGGTTGAGCTCCCCAAGCGAGGAGCTAGCAATTCGTATGATAACTGTACAAGTATGTTTGTTTTAGGACTAGAGCAGTCACTAGAGCAGTACTAGCGCATACAGTAGAAGCGTTGGTTGGATTGCGCGAACGAATGCCTTCGAAGTTTTAGGACTTCGGAGCGCACATAGTAGAAGCGTTGGTTGGATTGCGCGAAGGAACGCCTTCGAAGTTTTAGGACTTCGGAGCGCATACAGTAGAAGCGTCGGTTGGATTGCGCGAACAAATGCCTTCGAGGTTTTAGGACTTCGGAGCGCATACAGTAGAAGCGTTGGTTAGATTGCGCGAAGGAACGCCTTCGAAGTTTTAGGACTTCGGAGCGCATACAGTAGAAGCGTCGGTTGGATTGCGCGAACGCCTTCGAAGTTTTAGGACTTCGTAGCGCATACAGTGGAAACGTTGGTTGGATTGCGCGAACGAACGCCTTCGAAGTTTTAGGACTTCGTAGCGCATACAGTAGAAGCGTCGGTTGGATTGCGCGAACGCCTTCGAAGTTTTAGGACTTCGTCGCGCATACAGTAGAAGCGTTGGTTGGATTTGCGCGAACGAATGCCTTCGAAGTTTTAGGACTTCGAAGCCTTGTTTCTGGTGAAATGTTTGGCTCCTCCTCCTCGTGTTCGGAGCTCAGAAAATTCCGCTGCACCCCTGCCGTGGGATTTGTGGCGGTCTAGATTATCTATCTGTGGACATGGTAAGCTGTGCGGGATCTGTATAGTACAGATCTAATCCAGGAAACACGTGCTAGATTATTCAGATCATTCAGATCATTCAGATCATTCAGATGATTCGGTTATCACCGGGCGAACCGAGGTCAACCCCCCTCCCCCCTTCCTCGCCCCCCCTTCCCCGCCCCTCTATGGCGTTATGGCCTCCGTAAAAATCTTATTCGCCAGCTTAGGTCCTGACAACAGTGGCATCCAAATATTGGCTTCCGCGACCCCCCCCCCTCTATAACATATAAGGCCGTCACCTGCCGGCTTAGGTGTTGACAATGGCACCCGACGCACCGACGCCAACCCCCCTTCTCCCCCCCCCCGCCCAATTGCCTCTGCAACATGTAAAACGATTATTTGCTGGCTTAGATCCTGGCAAAATTGGCTTCCACATGTTTGATGCCGCAACCCCTCCCCTCTCCCCCCGCCCCCGCCCCAGTTGCATCTTATCACTAAGAAAACGTCTTCTTCGCCGGCTTAGGTGTTGACAAATGGCATCCGACGAACCACAGCCTGGCCCTCCCAGATACTTCGTATATGGAAGACAATAATGTAATGTAATGTACTCCTACGAGCCCCGAAGCGTTGGAGGTGTGTTTAGTAGGAACAGAAACGGTGCCACGTCTCGAAAGCGGGATGCGCGGTCAAATGATAAAATTATTAAGGCAAGCAACGAATGAGTACCCCCCCCCCCCCCTCCCACTATTGCCTACTGTTCTTTACAAAACCCTTCTTCGCCGGCGGTGCTGACAATGGCATACAATGGCTTGTTTCCATGCCCCCCCTCCCCCTCTTTGCCCCCCGTCCGCCCGTCCGTCTCCGCCGGATCGCCTGATATTCTCTATGAAATCCTCGTTCGACATCGACGACACAGGTCCTGATCTGGCATCCAATGGTTTGTGCGCACACCCCGCCCTCCCCTCCCCCCTCCCCCCCCCCGGATCGCCTGGTTGGTGAAAACCCGACGTGCTCCGTCCCGGCATAGTAGGGATGCGGTCATACGACTACGGCCATGCACAAACTGAGTACCCCCTCCCCCCCCCCGAATTGCCTGATATTCTCTATGAAATCCTTCGTCGACATCGACGGTATAGGTACTGACAATGACATCCGACGCACCAAGACCAACACCAGATGTCAAAAATGGCAAGATGATGCTAGTGCGCGTTGAGGCATGCTCTCTAAGCCGCGGGGACACCATCATGCTCAGCGGGGCGTGCGATAAGGTGCGGGAGACAGATCATGATCTTCTTTTGGAACTATTGATAGGTCGTACAGATCAGTGGCGCAAGACAAGCCTTCAGACGTAGGACAGATCGTATAACGTCTGATCAGATAATTGGGTTGGATCACATACATCGATCATGCGTAGGTAAGGTGATGGGCGCGAGGAATGGCTAGAGTTGCTCACCTAGAGAAGAAACCACAACTCGGACAGATCGTGATGTGTCGGAACTGTGCATAGATCGTTCAGATCATTGATTTGGGACGTACGTGTAGATCGTAAATATCCTGCAGATCATCGTCGTCATCTTGCATGCCCTCGAAATCGCGGGAGCCCTGCAGTCATGCTCAGTGAGACGTGCGATAAGGGAAGCCAGACTGTCTGGCCTGGAGAAGATTAAGATTTCGCAGGTTGGACTCATGATGATCCACAACGCATGCTACGATAGGGATGCGCCCTTTTTCTTACGAGGCTCTTGACCTAATGAGCTCCACACGCCTCCTAGGGCGAAACTTATTCCGAGAACAGAACATCGAAAGTGCAACCTGATGAGCAGAGCCATGACCTATGTATACAAAACAATATGACCAAACCATGTACGATATTCCGACGATTATGGAGTAAACCCCTTTGGAACCCCGAACGCCCCCCCCTGCGCTATTTCCAAGTAGTTTAGTCCCCAAACACGGGTTTCCGGTTGTGCAGGCGTTAAGGAGCCCCGTCGTTCACGAAGTACGTCAGCCAAAAATCGGTATATCTTGATACCTCTAGATCGTAGCAACCGTCCTATGCCTTAAAGCGAAGGGATTGTGCAGATCCGTGGTTGGACAAACTAGGTACCAGGTATGTTTTATATATATTAAAATAAAAACGTCAGCTGTGTAGGACGACCGATTGCATAGTGTGTTTGTTTCGCGCATGTCGTACGGATCGTCATACCGATCAGTGGGTTGGGAGGGGGAGAGGGCGTGCTAAGGTGCGGGGCGTGAGAAAAGTGGGCCGTCTGGCCTAGAATACGGCTTTCGCACGTCGGTCGGATAGATCATGATCTGTCTGACCTATGCCTTAGGTCGTGCAGATCATTGGTTGGGGGGACATGCCGTGGTATGCGTACGTCATGTACTTCGTATATACAAGGAGCGGGGCGAAAGGAAGGGAGGCCGTCTGGTTTAGAACAATCGTAAGATTTCACATGCCGGGTAGGTAACGGCCTGCCGAACCTTATGCCTGATCGTACAGATCAATTCCCTAGATAATCTTTCGCACGTAGGACGTATCATGATATGTAGCGTGAGCTGATCCATCCTGCGTGTGTACACGTTGCGTGATGCTATATGGTATGCAGGTAATGCAGCCAGAATCTTTCCCCTTTGTTCCTGGAATGGATATCTGTGGCGTGGTGGAAGAGGTATCGGACAGCTCGGACAAGTTCAAGGTGAGTTCGGCCACCGGGTTCAAGTTTCCATAGATCAGTCACGTCGGTCCCCAGATCAATGACCTAGATTTGATTTGTTCACAAGTGTAAGATTTGAACGTAGGAAATCTGGGGTTTGTGGAGCGGGAAAGGATCTTGAGATATTTTGAAGAGGCATGTTTTTTCAGGGGATACATAGGAGTATGAGAGAGCGAGTTTGGTGAAGATGAGCTGTCCTTCAGGAGAGAGATAAGGGCACGGCGGGTAGTACAAAAAGCAAGGCGTATGCAGCAGAGGGCTGGGAAACTGGTAGGTGCAGATACTGCTGCTGTAAGGTTAAAGACTTTTTCGTTATCTAAATATTTTGGGATCGATAGATACCTGGTTTACCTGATACGATCTTCGCATCCTAGATCATGTCGGTGGAAGAAAGTTCTGAGAGCTCGGACAGCTTCCGAGAGGTGAGGTCGGCTACGGGTGCACGGTTTCACAAACCAGGCGGATCAGGTATCCATGTCACCAATTGAATTACCTACTGCAGTCCTTTTAGGACAGGTGTGCCCCTCGTTCATATCTATAGGGTATACCAGGTATACATATATATATATATATGTGTGTATATATGCATGAGCTAGATCATGTTTACAGGTCGTCGAACTATATTTTTCCGCCAAAGCCCCGAAAACACTAAGAAAAAAAGCTATTAATGCACAAGGAGTAGGAACGGTGCTCCGTCTCGAAAAAGCTGCGTGGTCTATGGTCAAATGACTATTAATAAGGCAAGCCGTACATGAGTACGCCCCCCCCCCCCCCCCCCCCCCCCCCCCACCCCCCCAAATGAGCCTATAGTCCTAGGGGCTATGGCTGTTGTATTATATCGTCACATTCACTCTCCAGCTCAACTCGTAAGAGCGGTTTCAACCTCAGCCACCTTCCAGACAAGCCGTGGTCACAGCTGTCTTCCCTCCCCGAACCCCTCGGTACATGCCTTCGCCTTTGTCGCGCACAGGGTTCAGCATTCCCACTGTTCAGCTTTTATGGTCGTCGATTTGCTGTCGAGCTTCGCCGACTCGCGCTCTCGCGTTTTCGAGCCTGTCGATTTGCAGGAAATAGCCCCTTGTCAGATTCGAACGTACAACCTCGACCTCAAGAGCTACGCGGCTTACTATTGGATCACCCGGGGACGCCGGTTTGCCAAGCATGACATGTGGTTACATGGTACATGGTTACACCACCCTGACATAAGGGCACCCTCCCCCCCCTCCCCCTCTCTTATATTTCAGATCGGCGCTCGAAAAATCGCTACTATTTAGTAATGGATACCTCCCCATCGACGGACTCTCAATAGCCCAATTAACCACCGTCGAACTATACTTTTCTGCGACAGCTCCCGAAAACATGAACAACCCCTACATCCCCTTACCCCCCCTTCTATTATGGCCTCCCTCCCCCCCCCCCCCCCTCAGGTCGGCGATCGAATAATCGCTACTAATGGGTTCCTGCCTATAGGAGGACTAGCCCAGCTAGCTGCCGTCGAAATGAAATTTGCCGTCAAAGCACCCGACAACATCAGCCCCTGCGCTGCTTCGACCCTACCCAATAGCCCGGTAGCTGCGATGGATGCACTACGAGCCGGAAAGGTAAAGGAAGGGGACAGGGTGTTGGTGCTCGGAGGGAGTGGGGGTGTGGGAACATCGCTGCTGCAACTGGTCAAGGATGCTAAGGTAAGGGCGGGACTCAATTATTCCGCTTTACTATTTAAAACTTCCCAATTATGCTGCTTTTTAAAAGGCTTGAAATCGTCTCAATTATGCCGGGTTTTTTTTTTTCAAGTTTTAGAGCGCCCCAAACATGCTGGTTTTAAAGTTCTTAAAATAGTCCGCTTTTATCCTTACTGGTATTCCCCCCCTACTTTTCGTGTGCTGTTTCGGTTCAAGAAGCACGAAAGAAAACGCTGGATTAAATACCGTGTTTTCTCCTAGTTGTGCCCACTAGCTTCAAAGACAAGCCCAATTATGCCTACTTCGGTTTTGTTAAAAAAATCGCCTTATTACGCCAAAAGTTCTGCGTTAACATCATCATTAATCGATTGAATAAACTCGCAAGCAGCGGATATCGACCCACTATAAGCTGGAATTATTTAGGAGGAGGTATCGCCGAGGGTTCGAGCTTGGTAGGGGTGGCGGGGTGAGAACATCGGTGCTTCAGCTGGTCAAATATGCTAAAAGGGGACAGGGGGGGGGGACCAGTTGCATGTCGGGTACCCCGGACATAGAGAAAGGCGGTCAGATAAGCAAAACGTTTTTATGTAACATATGGAAAAGTTGTACTGAGCGCCCAACTGTTGGACGTGTCTCTATTAGGAGTAGGAACGGTGCTCCGTCTAGGAACGGGTGCGTGGTCAGTGGTCAAATGGTCAAGGCTGGCAACGAAAGATCCCCCCTCCCCACCCCACCCCATCCCCCGCCAAATTGCGTTACGCCGTCTCGTACTGTCGTCACTGCCCTCTGTTCCCCCTCCCGCCCCCTTTCCCCCATTATCCGATATTGATGTACACCTATTTGGCATGCGGCGCGTTTCGTCAAAATATCGATATACAAATTATTACCGAATAAATGTTGTCGCTAAATATACCCTACCCCATCCCATCCCCCACCCCCCCCCCCCCCCTTCTCCGACGAAAAGTATCATGTAATCTCGAACCGTCGCTTATTGCTCGCCCTCTCAATATCCGATACGGGTGTGTTTTTTTTTCGGCAGGCGTCGTACCTAGCGACAACTTCAACTGACGAGGCGTTGTGTGCGTCTCTTGGGGCGGACCGCGTGATCGACTACCGCGAGACCAATTGGTGAGGGCACTGGATTTTGTCCGCCCAGCCAAAGCCTTACAGTGCGGTTTGTTTTTGTGTGCTTCGTATAAGGGCATACTTAGAGCTTCTAAGTTTCGATATGGAGCCCACAAAATAAGCGCCCTTTCCCACCGTCGCGTGTTCCTCGCGGGAGCTGCGGCTTGTCGTTGTTGTTGTTGTTGATGTTGTTGTTGTTATATTTGTTATATTTGTTATACGAAGTATTTGTTATTGTTGTTATTGTTGTTATATTTGTTGTTGTTGATGTTGTTGTTGTTGTTGTTGTTGTCGTTGCTCTTGTTCTTGTTGTTGTTGTTGTCGTCGTCGTTGTTCTTATGTATTGTTATCCTTGGGAGCTGCGGTATATTGTAGAGCCTATTTTAATACCACACTTACCTGTTTTGATGTTATGTGTGCTCGTCCAGGTGCGACGAAGAAGAGTATAAGACGAAACCATTCGACTGTGTTATCGATTGCGTGGGGTGGAGGGATGAGTGGAAGGAGGCGGTCAAGTGCGGGGTGTTAAAGTCGACCTGGAAAGGAGGAACGTTTGTGTCCATCGCGTCCACGGACGACCCGCAGTTTCACACCATCTGGCAGGTGCGAACTGTTCTGTGATAGTTTGTGATAGTTTCGTGTACGTTGTCGTTGCTTGGTAAAATGCCGAACATGCGAGTAGGAAAACACAAAGTCGGAAGGGACACCAATGAAAGAAGCGAACAAAACGAAAGCCCGAAAAACGGAAACGAAAACGAAAAACGAAAATGAAAACAAAAACGAAAAACAAAAACGAGAACGAAAACAAAAATCGAAAACACTAGCCACCCGCCAGCTACCTGGTAATTGACAATAATGATAGAAATCCCGCCGCCGCCGCCGTCACGGCAGCCGTGACCGCCTTGCAGGATGTCAAGATGTTCGTTCCCCCACTGTCGCGTCAGCAAGGCATATACACCGAAGGAAAACCCGGAACAAAACCGACCACATCAAGAACCGAAAACCAAAAGCCACAGCTCCAAACAAAAACCAACAACAAGAACCTAAGACCAAACTCCGAAAGCACAAACCAAACCCAAAACCAAAAACCCATAACCAAACCCCAGTCCAAACGAGTCTCGACAGAAAAAAAAAATCACCAACGCGTCAGCTCAAATCCTTGGCGCCTTCAGGACCGGAAACCCATTTTTTGGGGGACACATTAGAGTCATCCCACGGTAGGGGTTTCATTTTTTTTAGCCAAAAAAAGGTATACCTGTCCGATCCGGTTGAGCTCCTCAAGTGAGGAACTACCGGTCAGTCATTAGTCGAGTTAATTTTGACGAGCACGTATTATTTTAGGAAGGGCTAAGGCATAGATGCTTATTTTTCTGGTTGTGCGAACGAATGAATGCCTTCGAAGTCATTTTTGTCTGTGTGATGTTGATGTTGAGGTCCTCATAATCACGTGTTAGGATCTCAGGGAGTTTCTTTCTGCTGCTACACCCCTACCAGTGGGATGTCTAGTTACTTGGATTTAGTATGGGGAGAGTTTTTGGGGCTCTAAAAAGGTTCATGTTCAACCGCCGCCGCCGCCGCCGTAATTTTTTTTCCGTTTTTCAGGGTGTAAAGATGTTCGTGCCCCAGCTATGGCGCTCCGCTTGGACCCGTGTCAACCGCCTCAGGCCCCGCTACTCCCTCGTCATCTCCTCGGTCACCGCTAAGAGCCTCGAGGAGGTTACGGGTCTTGTGTCGGCAGGGCGGCTCAAGCCCGTGTTCGACCACCGGTCCCCGTTTCCCTTCACGGCTGATGGTGTCAAGGACGCCTTCGAGCTTCAAGCCAGCAAGCGCGCACACGGGAAGGTTGTGATCGCCGTGGTCGACCAAGACCGTTCTGGGGAGGTTTCCGCGGGGATTTCTTTGGACGTTCCCGCCGACGGTTCCGCGGTGGCCAAATGAAAAAACTTGCTAAATGGTTTCCCGTACTACTTCAAGTAGCTTGTC